>JAKSZT010054497.1:1135336-1167686 GCA_026826555.1 Tolypeutes matacus | reverse complement strand
AATACATACAAACATTTGCAAAATGATATATAAATATATATGCATATATGTGTATTTGCTTACAAAAATGTTATTTATATATATATATATATATATACATATATTTTAAGAGGTGCTTAGATTACCTTACAATTTCTTTTTTCACCCACTGTTTAGGAGTGTGTTATTCAGCTTCCACACATTTGCAAAATTTCCCATTTCCTTTTTATTATTTATTTCCAGTTTCATTCCCTGATGATCTGAGAAGATGCTTTGTATAATTTCAGTCTCTTTATATTTATTGAGATCTGCCTTGTGACTTACATGTGGTCTATACGGGAGAAGGATCCATGAGCACTTCAGAAGAATGTATAACCTGCTGATTTGGGATGCAACGTTCTGTATAGTTCTGTTAGATCTAGCTTATCATATTATTCAAGTTCTCTGTTTCCTTATTGATCTTCTGTCTAGTTGGTCTATCTAATGATGTGAGTGGTGTGTTGAAGTCTCCAGCTATTATTGTAGAGATGTCTGTTTCTCCCTTCAGTTTTGCCAGTGTTTGCCTCATGTATTTTGGGGCACCCTGGTTAGGTGCATAGACGTTTATGAGTGTTATTTCTTCCTGGTGGATTGTTCCTTTTATTAATATTTAATGCCGTTCTGTATCTCATACAACTTTTTGCATTTAAAGTCTATGTTACCCAATATTAGTATAGCAACCCCTGCTACATGTTGGTTACTGTTTGCGTGGAGTATTTTTTCCAACATTTCACTTTCATCCGCTTTGTTTCCCTGGATCTAAGGTGAGTCTCTTGTAGGCAGCATGTGTTTGGCTCATGGTTTTTTAAAATCCATTCTGTCAGCCTATATCTTTTTTTTAATAAACAAATCAATTTTATTGATACATATTAATAAATAATATGATTCATCCAAAGTTTACAGTCACTGGAATTTGTATAATCAAATACTTGTGTGTTCATCACTTCAATCATTATTACAGCATTTTCATTATTTCAATAATAATAATAATAATAAACAAAAAGCAGGAAAACAAACAAACAAGAAAATTCCTTACCTGTCAATCTCTCTATGTTTCCCCTGCTGTACATAGCTGCCATTTCTAGCTATTCTTGCACAATTATTTATTTGTTTATTAAGCAGTTTTATTGAGATATATTCACATACCATATGACCTATCAATGGCTTTCAGTATAATTGCAATGTTGTACATTCATCATCTCAAAAATTTTAGAACAATTTCATTACTCCAAAAAGGAAGACTTCACACCCCTTAGCATTTCTTCCTCAGCCCTATGTAACCACTAATCTAATTTCCTCTTTAAAAATTGATTTATATTTACTTTTTATATAAATGGAATCATACAATATGTAGTACTCTGTGTCTGTCTAGTCTCCTTCACTTAGTATAATGCTTTTTTTTGCTCTGATATTAACATTTTGTAGTATTAACCTACATTTGTTCAGCTTCAAAGAAAAACAATCTTATATATGCAATTTTACCCATATTCATATTTCACATAATATATTTAATTCAAAATAGGGCAGTCATGCAGTATTTGTCCTTTTGTGTCTGGCTTGCTTCCCTTAACATAATGTTCTCTGGGTTCATTCATATTGTCATATGTTTCACTACTTCATTTCTTCTTACTGCTGCATAATATTCCATCATGTGTATACTCCACAATTTGTTTATCCATTCATAAGTTGATGGACACCTAAGTTGTTCCCAACTTTTGGCTATCATGAATAACGCTGCTATCAACATCGGTGTGTAGATGCCTATTCGTGTCACTACTCTCAGTTCTTCTGGGTATATATCTAGTAATGGTATTGCTAGGTCCCATGGCAAGTCTATATTCAACTTCCTTAGGAACTGCCAAACCATCCTGCACAGTGGCTGTACCATTCTACATTCCCACCAGCAGTGAATAAGCATTCCTATCTCTCAACATCCTCTCCAACATTTAGTTTTCCCAGTTTTAAATAGTGGCCAGTTAAATAGGTGTGAAGTGATATCTCATTGTAGTTGTGATTTGCATTTCCCTAATCACTAGTGATGTTGAACATTTTTTCATGTGTTTCTTCACCATTTGTATGTCTTCTTTGGATAGTTGTCTTTTCAGGTCTTTCCCATTTTTTAAATGGATATTATTTTTTTACTTACTTTTATCCATTTCCGCCCCCCCCCCATTTTTGCTGCTTTTGTGTCCATTCGCTGGGCAACTCTCTGTGTCTATTTCCTGCCCTCTCTTCTCATCCTTGTCCTCCTGTCTTCACTGGGGTTTTATCCTGGAAACCTCCAATGTGGGAGAGAGACGTTCTGCCACCTGCGCCACCTTAGTTCCTAGTCTTTCGGCATATCTCATCTTGGCTCTCCCTGTGTCACTCTCCTGTTATGTCATCATCTTGCTGTGTGGCTCGCGGGGCCTGATGGTGCACCTGCACACGGGACCTGACGGCTTACCCACTCATGGGGACTGACGGTGCACCCACACGTGGGTCCTGGGGGGCTCACCCACTCGTGGGGCCTGAGGGACTTACCAGCTTGCAGGGCCTGATGGCACACCTGCTCATGGGACCTGGTGGAGCACCCGCGCACAGGGTCTGGCGGCGCACCCACTCGTGGGGACTGATGGTGCACCCACACACAGGGCCTGGTGGCTAGCGCACCTTCTATATTTTTCTCTTTTTAATTTTTACTGGGGGTTCCTGGGGATCGTACCCAGGTCCCTCCATATAGGAGACGGACGCCCAACCATTTGAGCCACATCTGTCCCCTTTAATCGGATATTTTGTCTTTTTATTTTTGAGTTGGATGATCTCCTCATGTATCATGGATGTTAAACCCTTATCAGAAATGTGATTGCCAAATATTTTGTTCCATTGAGTCACTGCCTTTTCACCCTTTTTTTTTTTTTTACCTTTTATCTGTTTTCTTTTAAAAAAACAATTTATTGAAGTATATCATTCATACATGAACATTAATAAACTATAAGTGTTCAGTAAACATCATGAACTTACAAAACAAACAAGCATAACATCATACAGGGCTCCTACACATCACTCCACCCCCCAAACACCCTGCATTGTTATGAAACGTTTGTTAACAAATCATGAAAGAGTATCATCAAAGTTCTACTACTAATTATAGTCTGTATCTTCCTCCCCTTTACATTATTTTAAAGTATTTATCTATTTATTTATTTATTTATTTATTTTTATCGATTTTTATCCCCCTCCCCCCTCGTTTTTGCTGTTTCTGTGTCCATTCGCTGGGCAATTCTCTGTGCCCATTTCAGGCCCTCTCCTCTCCTCTTTCTCCTCCTGCCTTCACTGGGATTCTATCCTCGGAATCTCCGATGTGGGGGAGAGGCGTCCTACCACCTGCACCACCTTAGTTCCTCGTTTTTCAGTGTGTCTCGTCTTGGCTCTCCCTTGTGTCACTTTCCTGTTATGTCATCATCTTGCTGCATTGCTTGCGGGGCCTGGCGGCTCCCCTGCAGACAGGGCCTGATGGCTAGCCTGCGGACGGGGCCTGGTGGCCCATGTACTTTCTATATTTTTCTTTTTTTAAAAATTTTTACTAGGAGGTCCCAGAGATTGAATCCAGGTCCCTCCATAAGGGAGACAGATGCCCAACCACCCGAGCCACATCTGTCCCCCTGCTGTATCTCTTAAGGTTGACCAAAGATAGCCAACGTTACAGTCTTTTCCCATACACGATGGTCATATAATAAATCAGGCTTAGTTTGTCACCTGCATTCTAAAAACCAGACCTAGGGAGAAAAACTAGGGACATATGCATGGTTTCTAATATAGCAAATGTTTAGCCTACCCTGATTATCACAAAATCAGGACAGCAAGAATATTCACATCCTTTTCACCCTTTTGATAAAGTCTTTTGAGGTGCAAAAGTGTTGAATTTTGAGGAGATCCCATTTATCTATTTTTTTCTTTTTTTGCTCCTGCTTTGGGTGTAAGGTTTAAGAAACTGTTACCTATCACAAGATCTCGATGGTTACCTACATTTTCTTCTAGGAGTTTTATGGTTGTTGTTTTTATATTTAGGTACTCGATCTAGTCTGAGTTAATTTTGTAAAAGGTGTGAGATAGGGGTCTTCTTTTTTTCTTTTGAATACGGCTATCCAGTTCTCCCAGCACCATTTGTTGAATAGACTGTTCTGGCCCAGCTGGTTGGACTTAACCACCTTGTCAAAAATCACTTGACTGTAGATGGGTGGGTCAATTTCTGAGTTCTCAATTTGGTTACATTGATTAATCTGTCCTTAGGCCAGTACCATGCTGTTTTTTACCACTGTAGCTAAGTAATATGCTTTAATGTCAGGAAGTGAGAGTCCTCCAACTTTGTTCTTCTTCTTTAAGATGTTTTGGCTATTCAGGCCCCTTACCTTTCCAAATAAATTTGATTATTGGCTTTTCGATTTCTGCAAAAAAAAAAAAACAAAAAAAAAAAAACAAAGCTGTTGGGATGTTTGTTAAGATTGCATTGAATCTGTAAATCTGTTTGGGTAGAATTGACATCTTAATGATATTTAGTCTTCCAATCCATGAATACAGAATGTTCTTCCATTTATTTAAGTCTTCTTTGGTTTCTTTTAGCAAAGTTTTGTAGTTTTCTGAATACATGTCCTTTATGTCCTTGGTTAAGTTTATTCCTAAATATTTGGTTGTTTTAGTTGCTATTATAAATGGAATTTTTTTTTTCTGATTTTCTCCCAGATTGCACATCAGTATTGTATAGAAACCCTCTTGATTTTTGTATATTAATCTTGTATCCTGCCACTTTGCTGAACTCGTCTATTAATTCTAGTAACTTTGTTGTGGATTTTTCAGGATTTTCTGGATATAGGATCATGTCATCAACAAATACTGAAAGTTTTACTTCTTCCTTTCCTATTTGGGTGCCTTTTATTTCTTTGTCTAGCCTAATTGCTCTAGCTAGAACTTCTAGCACAAATTGAATAATAATGTTGATAATGGGCATCCTTGTCTTGTTCCTGATGTCAGCAGGAAAGCTTTCATTCTTTCACCATTGAGTAAAATGCTAGCTGTAGGTTTTTCATATATGCACTTTATGATATTGAGAAAGCTTCCTTCAATTCCTATAATTTGGAGTGTTTTTATCAAGAAAGGGTGCTATATTTTGCCAATGTCACTTCTGCATCAATTGAGAATATCATATGATCTTTCTTCTTCAATTTATCAAAGTGGTTTATTATACTAATTGATTTTCTTGTGTTGGACCACCCTTTCATACTTGGAAAAAATCCACTTGATATTGGTGTATAATTCTTTTAATGTGCTTTTGGATTTGGTTTGCAAGTATTTTGTTGAGGATTTTTGCACCTATAATCATTAGAGACATTGTTCTGTAATTTTTTTTTTCATAGTATCTTTATCTGGTATTAGTATTAGGGTGATGTTGGCTTCATAGAATGAGTTTGGTAACATTCTTTACTGTTCAATTTTTTGTAAGAGCTTGAGTAAGATCGGTATTAGGTCATCTTTGAATGATTGGTAGAAATCACCTGTGAAGCCATCTGGTCCTGGGCTTTTCACCTTTGGGAGGTTTTTTATGACTGTTTCAATCTCTTTACTTGTGATTGGTTTCTTAATGTCTTACATTTCTTCTAGGATCACTGTACCTGTGTCGTGTGTTTCTAGGAATTTGTCCATCTCGTCTACATTTTCTAGTTTTTTGGCATAAATTTGTTCATAATACCCTCTTATGACCTCTCTTATGTCTTCCCTCTCATTTCTTATTTTATTTATTTGCATCTTCTCTGTTTTATCTTTGTCAGTCTAGCTAAGGGTGTCAGTTTTGTTGATCTTCTCGAAGAACCAACTTTTGGTTTTGTTGATTCTATTTTGTTGTTGTTCTCAATTTCATTTATTTCTACTCTGATCTTTACTATTTCTTTCTTTCAGCTTGGTTTGGGATTAGTTTGCTGTTCTTTTTCTATTTCTCTAGGTGTGCAGTTAGGTCTTCAGTTTTAGCTCTTTCTTCTTTTTTGATGTAAGCATTAAGGGCTATAAATTTTCCTCTTAGCACTGCCTTTGTGGTGGCCCATAGGTTTTGATAAGTTATGTTCTCATTTTCATTCATCTCAAGATATTTTCTGTATTCTCTTGCAATTTCTTCTTTGACCCACTGATTATTTGAGTATGTTTCTTAATCTCCATATATTTATGATTTTTCCCTTTTTCCATTCATTTATGTTTTCTTGCTTCTTTCAATTATGATCAGAGAAAGTGTTTTGTGTAATTTCAATCTTCTTAAATTTATTTAGACTTGTTTTGTGGCCCAACATATGGCCTATGTTGGAGAAGGATTCATGAGCTCTTGAAAAGAATATATATCCTGCTGTTTTGGGGGTGCAATACTCTATAGATGTCTGTTAGGTCTATTTCATTTATCATATTATTCAAGCTCTCTGTTTCTTCATTTATCCTCTGTCCAGATGTTCTATCCAATACTGAAAGTGGCGCATTAAAGTCTCTGACTATTATTGTAGAGACATCTATCTCTTCCTTCAGCTTTGCCAGTGTGTGCCTCATATATCTTGGGGCACTAAGGTTAGGTGCATAAATATTTAGTATAGTTATTTCTTCTTCCTGAATTGCCCCTTTTATTAAAATATAATGACCTTCTTCATCCCTTATAATAGTTTTACATTTGAAATATATTTTGTCCGGTATTAGTATTGCTACTCCAGCCCTTTTTTGGTTATTATTTGCATAGAATATATTTTTCCAACCTTTCACTTTTAATCTGGTTGTGTCCTTACTTCTGACACGAGTCTCTTGTAGACAGTAGATATATGGCTCAAATTTTTTAATCCATTCTATCAGTTTATGACTTTTGATTGGGGTGTTTAATCCATTAACACTCAATGTTATTATTGTAAAGGCATTACTTAATTCATCCATTTGACCTTTAGCTTTCTGTTGGCATATCATACTATTGTCTATCTTTTTACCCTTTAATTTACCCTTTCAAATAATCTTCACTTCTACACTCTTCTCCAACTCTCTCACCCTTGTTTTTCCTTTCAGGCTGCAGCACTCCCCCCCCCTTTTTTTAAAAAACAAATCTATTTTATTGGTACATATTAACAAAGCATGCAATTCATTCAATGTGTACAATAATAGTATTTGGTATAATCTCATAGTTGTGCATTCATCACTTCAATCATTATTAGAGTATTTTCATTATTTCAACAATAATAGTAAACAAAAAATGACAAACAATAAACAAGAAAATTCCTCACCTCTCCATCTCTCTGTTTCCACTTCTTTTTTTTTTTTTTTAATTTATATATATATAAATATATTTTATGAGGTGCTTAGATTACTGAAAATACTACACAGAACCCCCTGGGATTCCCATGTTGCCCACCCCCCACACCTCCCGCCACGTCCCACACAAACATCTCCCACAAGTGTGGCCCACCACCCTCAATGGACTTACACATCCTGGGGCCTTGCCACCAACCCTAGACCACAGTTCATATCGTAGACCACACTCTCTCCCACATAGTTCTGAGTGGTGTGTGCTGATTTAAAATGGCCTACATCCGTTGCCACAACGGTACTCAGGACAACCTCCAAATCCTAAAGAAGCCCCTGTATTTCAACTACTTGTCCCCTCCCTGCCCCAAAAGTGTCAAGTGGCCACTGGCTCCACCTCATTGTTATAATTTCTTCCATTGCTAGAATCACCATATGTGTACAACAGAATACCATCAAGTCCACTCTAGCCCATAGTTCTCCCCCCAATCCTGAGGGGACTGGGATGGTGAAGTCCACTCCACCTCCAAGTGAGAGAGGGCTTATATCCCATGGACATGGTGGGTGGCATGATCCTGCCTGCAGATGCAGGCCCTCTCCATTCCCTGGGATGGCCGTTGCCCATCGTTGTCTCCTCACCAGGTGACTTGGATGAGTCCATTGAGCTGTAGGGTAGGAGTTGCAGCTCCACTGAGATTCCACGCACACCTGGCACATAGGTAGGCCAGAGGCTCCAGTCTCTGGAAGTATACCTAAAAACTTCTGCATCACATATAGGTTTGAATAGAAAGGACTGATGAACCCTGTGCAGGGAGGACTTATTTGAGTCCAATTCTGTCACTCTCAGGAGCACAGATTCCAAAGTAGAGCCCACTGATAAGGCATCAGTCTCTGGGGCTATCCCCCCTTATAGAGGACCTGGGTGTCACCAGAGCTCTCAGGAGCCCCTCTGTGTGGGGTGATAGGCACTTACATGTTCTATGAGCTCCTACTGAGGTGTGCGTAAGAGTTACCTCTGGGATGACCTCCCGACTCTCTTTGAAGTCTCTTAACCACTTGAACTCATTTGTCTTTACCTTTTACCCCTTTTATTCAAGGTCTTTTTCCAGTTGTGTTGCCAGTTGGCACTTCGTATTAATCCCTCATTGCCAGGGAGGCTCATCCCTGGGAGTCATGTCCCACATTGGGGGGAAGGTATTGCAATCATATGCTGAGTTTGGCTTAGAGAGAGGCCACATTTGAGCAGCAAGGAGGCTCTCAGGTGGCAACCCTTAGGCACCCCACAACTGCAGGGTGTCTCAGTTACAAGAGCAAAAACTCACAAGAGTAGTCATCAATAAAAAGAACACATCAGTGGTTCATCCTCTTTTGACAGACACTGTCCCTGTGCTCAGAAGACTATTGCTGCTCCCTTGGAGACTGTGGCAGAGCTCTCCAGGCTAGGAATTCAGATTCCCTCATTTATTGTGTGATTGTCCACCCATCGTGTCCATGCCCCATCTTTTGATCTTTAGAACGATTTTGTATATCTTCATGTATATTCGGATGAACTAATTCCCATGAATCCTCCCTCCCAGACACCCCTCACCAATAATCCCCTGCAGTACCCATTGTAACCCTTCTGTGATCCAAATCCTCCATTAAGATGTAGTCCATAAAATAATCAAATACATTTACCAGAAAAAAGAAACAACTATGATAAGCTTACATGCAAGAGACAAACATAAGGAAACTGAGGGGGGAAAAAAAAAAAAGAGAAGGAAAAAAAAAAAACAAGAAAAAAAGAAAAGCATATAATCAGACGAACAAAAAAACAAAACAAAACAAAATATAATTAGCGGATTGGGACATTCAAAAAAAAATGGGCAAAAAAGCAAAGGAAATACCTTTAAAATATATATTCTTTTTTTTCCCCTTTCTCTTTTCATTTTTTGCCTTCCTTTTATCACTGTGTTATCAGATTTCAAGTGTGCCTTGACATCTTCCCCCTCTCAATCCCCATTGTCTCCCAATTTTTCATTTAATTTTCAAAGAAGTTTTAGGTCACAGCAAAGTCACACATGGAGTGCCGGAGAGTCCCAGATACCAAACCACCCCCCCTTCCCCACCCCATATTAAACCCCCCTCCTTTTTTTTGGATGTTAGCATTGTTATAACTGTTATACAGAAAGCAAAATATAGCAACTAAACATTGTCTATGATTTACAGTATAGTTTACAATTTAGATGATAGTTTAATAATTTTGATGATATTTACCATGTCCTGTGTCCATTACTGTAAGGTAATGAAAAACCTTACCCATGACCACCAAACACCCCATTAGATCTTGACTGTTCCCTTTCCCCCAGCCCTCCAGGGCCCATGATACCACCCTATCCCGACCCATGGAATGTCAAGATTCACAGTTACATGCCCTCAGAATTTGAACCTGCCCTTCCTAATCCACCCACCCACCAGTGCTGCACCACCAAACCCAGGAACACCACCACCCATCTGCCCCATCCCTCAACATGCAACCACACTCTTCCCATTACCATAGATTATGTCCATATGGGTGATGGCTCAAAGCCTGCTCTTCTCTTACTCTCCCTTGTTAACCTATCTTTCAGACAATGGTTCTCAGACACTGCTCATTTTTCTCAGTTCAGATCAGTGAGGTCATATACTCTTCATCCTTCAGTGCCTGGCTTGCTTCACTCAACATAAGGTCTTCAAGATTCATCCACGTTATTCCACGTGTTAGCACTTTGTTCCTTCTTACAGCTGAGTAATATTCCATTGTATGTATGTACCATATTTTGCTTATCCATTCGTCTGTTGATGGGCACCGGGGCTGATTCCAACTTTTGGCAATGGTGAACAATGCCGCTATGAACATTGGTGTGCATATATCTGTTTGTGTCTTTGCTTTCAGTTCTTCTGGGTATATACCCAGCAGTGGAATCGCTGGATCATACGGAAGATCTATTGTTAGTTTTCTGAGGAACCGCCAAACTGTCCTCCACAGTGGCTGGACCATACCGCAGTCCTACCAGCAGTGGATGAGGGTTCCTATTCCTCCACATCCTCTCCAACATTTAGTGTCTCCTGTTTTTTTAATAGCTGCCATTCTGATGGGTGTAAGATGGTATCTCATTGTAGTTTTGATTTGCATTTCCCTGATAGCAAGCGATGTTGAGCATTTTTTCATGTGCTTTTTAGCCATTTGTATTTCTTCATTGGAGAATTGTCTTTTCAGGTCACTTGCCCATTTTTTAAATGGGTTGTTTGTCCTTTTATTTTCAAGGTGTAGGATTTCTTTATATATGCAGGATATTAGGCTCCTATCAGATATATGGTTGCCAAATATTTTCTCCCATTGGGTAGGCTGCCTTTTTATTTTCTTAATAACATCCTTTGAGCTGCAGAAGTTTTTTATTTTGATGAGGTCCCATTTATCTATTTTTTCTCTTGCTGCTCGTGCTTTGGCTGTGAAGTTCATGAAACCATTTCCTATTACAAGGTCCTGTAGATGCTTCCCTACATTATCTTCCAAGGTCTTTATGGTTTTGGCTCTTATATTTAGATCTTTGATACATCTTGAGTTGATTTTTGTATAAGGTGTGAGATGGTATTCTTCTCTCATTCTTTTGGATATGGATATCCAGTTCTCCAAGCACCACTTGTTAAAGAGGCCACTCTCTCCCAGCTGAGTGGGTTTCGTGGCCTTGTCAAATATCAGATGACTGTATATGCGAGGATCTATATCAGAACTCTCAATCCGGTTCCATTGGTCAGTAGGTCTATCCTTGTGCCAATACCATGCAGTTTTGATCACTGTAGCTTTGTAGTATGTTTTAAAGTCAGGTAATGTGATACCTCCAACTTCATTTTTCTTTTTCAATATATCTTTGGCAATTCGGGGCCTCTTACCTCTCCAAATACATTTTGTGGTTAGTTTTTCCAGTTCCTTAAAAAATATAGTGTTGACTTTTATTGGGATTGCATTAAATCTGTAGATTAGTTTGGGTAGGATAGACATCTTGATGATGTTTAATCTTCCCATCCATGAACAGGGAATATTTTTCCATTTATTTAAGTCTTCTTTGATTTCCTTTAACAGTGTTGTGTAGTTTTCTGTATATAAGTCCTTTACATCTTTAGTTAAATTTATTCCTAGGTATTTGATTCTTTTGTTTACTATTGTAAATGGTATTTTTTTCCTGATTTCCTCCTCAGTTTGCTGGTTATTGGTGTATAGAAATGCTACTGATTTTTGAGCATTGATCTTATAGCCTGCAACATTACTGAACTCCTTTATAAGTTCTAGAAGCCTTGTTGTCGATTTCTCAGGGCTTTCTATGTATAGGATCATGTCATCTGCAAATAATGAAATTTTTACTTCTTCTTTTCCAATCTGGATGCCTTTTATGTCCTTTTCTTGTCTCAGTGCTCGTGCAAGTACTTCTAAGACAATGTTAAATAGGAGCGGTGATAGTGGGCATCCTTGTCTTGTTCCCGATCTCAGAGGGAAGGCTTTTAGGATTTCACCGTTGAAAATGATGTTAGCTTTGGGTTTTTCATATATACCCTTTATCATTTTCAGAAAGTTTCCATCTATTCCTATCTTTTGTAGTGTTTTTATGAGGAAAGAGTGCTGTATTTTGTCGAATGCTTTTTCTGCATCTATAGAGATGATCATGTGATTTTTTTCTTTCAGTTTGTTTATGTGGTGTATTACATTGATTGATTTTCTTATATTGAACCATCCTTGCCTACCTGGGATGAAACCCACTTGGTCATGGTGTATAATCCTTTTGATATGTTGTTGAATGCGATTAGCGAGTATTTTGTTGAGGATTTTAGCATCTAGGGTCATTAGAGAAATTGGTCTGTAATTTTCCTTTCTTGTGGTATCTTTATTTGGTTTTGGTATTAGGGTAATGTTGGCATCATAGAATGCGTTAGGCAATATTCCTTCTACTTCTATTTTTTGGAGGAGCTTAAGTAGAATTGGTGTTAGCTCTTTCCGGAATGTTTGGTAGAATTCAGCTGTGAAGCCATCTGGTCCTGGACTCTTCTTAGTTGGGAGGTTTTTAATGACTGAGTCTATCTCTTTTCTTGTAATTGGGCTGTTGAGTTCATCTATTTCTTCTTTCATCAATGTCGGCTGTTTGTGGGTTTCTAGAAACTTGTCCATTTCCTCTAAATTGTCATTCTTGTTGGCATATAATTTTTCAAAGTATCCTCTTATGATACTCTTTATTTCTGTGGGGTCAGTAGTGATATCACCTTGCTCATTCCTTATTTTTTGTATTTGCATCTGTTCTCTCTTTTTCTTTGTTAGTCTGGCTAAGGGTTTGTCAATTTTATTGATATTCTCGAAGAACCAACTTTTGGTTTTGTTTATTGTTTCCAGTGCTTTCTTATTCTCTATTTCATTTAGTTCTGCTCTAATCTTTGTTATTTCCTTCTTTCTACTTCCTTAAGGTTTAGTTTGTTGTTGTTTTTCCAATTCCTCCAAGTGTGCTGTTAGGTCTTCAATTTTAGCTCTTTCTTCTTTTTTAATATATGAATTTATGGCTATGAACTTCCCTCTCAGGACTGCTTTCGCTGCATCCCATAGGTTTTGATATGTTGTGTTGTTGTTTTCATTAGTTTCAAGGTAGTTACTGATTTCTTTTGAGATTTCCTCTTTGATCCACTGTTTGTCTAAGAGTGTGTTGTTTAACTTCCATATCCTTGTGCCTAACCTGTTTCTCTGGCCCTTAGTGATTTCCAATTTCATTCCGTTGTGGTCAGAGAAATTACTTTGTATAATCTCAATCTTTCTGGATTCATTGAAAGTTGTTCCGTGGCCTAGCATGTGGTCTATTTTGGAGTATGTTCCATGTGCGCTCGAGAAGAATGTAAATCCCGCTGTATTTGGGTGTAATGTTCTGTATATGTCTATTAAGTCCAGTTCTTCTAATGTATTGTTGAGTGCCTTAGTTTCTTTATTGATTCTCTGTCTAGATGTTCTGTCTAATGATGATAGTGGTGTATTGAAGTCCCCTGCTATAATTGTAGAGGCATTTATTTCTCCTCTTAGTTTTTCCAGAGTTTGCCGCACATATTTTGAGGCACACCGGTTAGGTGCGTAAATGTTGATGATTGTTCTCTCTTCTTGAGAGATTACTCCTTTTACTAATATGTAGTGTCCATCTTTGTCTCTTACAATATTTTTGCATTTAAAGTCTATTTTGTCTGATATTAGAATAGCTACTCCTGCTCTTTTTTGGCTATTATTAGCTTGTAAAATGCTTTTCCAGCCATTCACTTTCAACCTCCTTGAATCCCTTGGTCAAAGGTGGGTTTCTTGTAGACAGCATATAGATGGGTCATATTTTCTTATCCATTCTGCCAGTCTGTGTCTTTTGATTGGTGAATTTAATCCATTAACATTCAGTGTTATTACTCATAACGAATTTCTTACTTCAGCCATTTTTTCTTTGGGTTAATGTATGTCACATGTTGTTTTGTTTCTCTTTTTGTCTTTTCAGTTGTTTTTAAACTCTCCTCCAACTCTCTCTCCCTTGTATTTTCCTTTCAACTTGTAGAGATTCCTTTAGTATTTCTTGAAGTGCTGGTTTCTTCTTGACATACTCTCTTAATTTCTGTTTATCTGTGAATATTTTGAACTCTCCATCATTTTTGAATGCCAATTTTGCTGGTTAGAGAATTATCGACTGGAAGTTTTATTCTTTTAGTGTTTTGACTATGTCATACCACTGTCTTCTTGCCTCTATGGTTTCAGCTGAGAAATCAGCACTTAATCTTATTGTGCTTCCCTTGTATGTGATGGTTTTCTTTTCTCTTGCTGCCTTGAGTATTTTCTCTTTGTCTTGAGCATTGGACATTTTGACAAGTATATGTCTTGGAGTTGGCCTGTTGGGATTTATACTATTTGGGGTGTGCTGTGCTTCCTGGATCTGCACATCCATCTCTCTCAATAGCATTGGGAAGTTTTCAGCCATTATTTCCTTCAACACTCCTTCTGTTCCCTTTCTCTTCTCTTCTCCTTCTGGGATGCCCATAATGTGTATGTTTGTGCATTTTGCAATATCAGTTAATTCCCTGAGTCCATGGTGGATTTTTTCTATCTTTTTGTCTATCTGTTCTACAATCTCTTTAATTTCAACTGTATTGTCTTCCATATCACTAATTCTTTCCTCTGCCTGTTCAAATCTGCTGTTATGTGAGTCCACCGTCTTTTCCATTTCTTGGCTTGTGCCATTGTTCACCATCATATCCATTACATTTTTCAGCATATTTGCTATTTCTTCAGTATGTTCTCCCAGTGTCTTCTTTATATCCTTTATCTCTTCCTTCAGTTCTTTAAGTTGGTCCATGATATTTGTTTGCATAGCTTTCATTATTTGTTCAATGTTCTGCATTGCTTCCTGGTTTTTATTTTGTGCATTGGACTGGTCCATGTTTTCCAGTTTCTCAGAGTCATTTGTATTTTTTTGTTGCCCTCTGGTCATCATATTATCTTGATGGGTTTGTTCAGTTGATTAGCTTTTCTCTATGCTCTAGAGTTTTATTTAGCTGTTGGTTCTGTGTGTGAGTTAAGTTTTCTCTTTGGCAGTTTTTCTTCTTGTTTTATTTCTTTGCTTCTTTCTATGTTCCCTTGAAGGCAAAAGGTTAGGGCCAGAGGAATCAAAAGATGTAAGGAAGGCAGAAGGATAATAGTAATATTGATAGAAGTCAGAAGAGGGGCAAAATGAGACTTAATGAGATGAATATTTAACTTGTGTAGGCAGTGTAGAGTACCAGGACAAAAAAAATGGAGTTCCTACAATGGACTGGGAAAACAAGTGGAGAAATATATATATAGTGATTTAGAAGGCTAGAATTATGAGGAGGGAGAGAAATAGTAAAGAAAGTTCTGAGAGGAAAAAGTTAATACTAATAAAAAAAAGAAGAAAACAAAATAGATGGAATAGAAATTGACACCCTTGAGTTGTGGGCCTATGAAAAAATGTTGTATCTAAGAGCCACAACAGAAAACAGAAGGCAGAAAGATGCAGGAAGGATAAGTGATAGTTTGTAATACAAAATCAATATATACAGCGAGTGGGAAATTATTGAAAAAGAAGCACAGCAAAGAAGTGACAAGCTAGCAACACCTAATTTAAGAAAAATGGAAGAAAAAAGAAAGAGTGTAGGAAAGAGGAAAGAAAAGCAAGGGACCAGAAAGAAACAGAGAAACCACAGATCCACACAGGCAAGCTGTCAAACAGAGCTAAGGGGGTCAATGATTTCCCTAGGGTCCACATGGATCCTTCCTGCCTACTTGTGTTTATCAATCTATTTCCCCACAGGGTTCTATATGCAGGTCCTGAAGCAGCTTTTAGCTATTAAACTAAATTAAAAAGAATTTATTTTTCATTTATTGAAGTGACCTTCTCACTTTTTTTTTTAAATTTTAATTTTAAATTTTTAGCGAAATACAGGACCCAAAATAATTCCTCCTCTAGACCAACCCCCTTATGGAAGGACCCTAGCTGGGCCTGTGGAAATTAATCAAGCACGTCCCACTTCCTGGACTCCCCAGGGTAGCTGTAGCTCTGATGTTAGTCAGTGCGGAGTGCTAAAGATGGCCGATTCCACCCCTCCTGGAGCCAAGCTCTAGTGTCACCTGGTTGCTAAGTAAATCAATTTGAGTGCAGATTCGCATCTGCTCTCAGCCTGATGCTGGTTCAGGTCGGCTTATCTGCTCCCCAAAGCTATGGGGTGGTGCAGGCAGCCAGATCGATGTCTAAAAATAAAAAATACCCTTCCCTGTCCTCCAACAGAACCCTCCCTCTTTTGGGAAGTGTCCCTTCTTCCTGGCTCCGCAGCAGCCCGGGTCTTATCCCTAGGTCTCTATGGAAATCAGCTCAGTCCCCCCCGACCAGAATCCCCGCTCCGGTTCACCGGGTGCCAATTAGCTCGTTTGTTCTGTTCACGCAAGATCCAAGGGGTGCCAGGCAGCCAGATCCCCAGAAAATAAAACTTTCTCGCCTGCTCGCGGCTCCGAGTGGCCGTTTTATTTTATATTTTCTCCCTAACCGCGGGGCTCAGCCGTCTGTGCCAACCCCCACCGGCAGCCTTAAAACTCACGAATCTCCACCGTTCCGTCCACGCCATTGATCCGCGCAGATAGTTGTCCCAAGCTTCTCACTCCACAGGTGCACACCACAGACCCCCGGGCAGGACCCCATCCACCTGAAGTCTTTTGATTACATATTCTATCAGTTTTTGTTTGTCTGTGAAGACTTTGAACTCACCCTCATTTTTGAGGGCAGCTTTGCCGGATACAGAATTCTTGGCTGGCAGTTTTTGTCTTTCAGTATCTTAAATACATCATACCACACTTTCTTCTCTCCTTGATGGTTTCTAATGAGAGGCTGGCCCTTAATCTTATCGAGTTTCCCTTGTATGTGATGCTTTGCTTTTCTCCTGCTGCTTTTAGAATCTTTATCTCTGATATTTGTCATTCTGAATAGTAGGTGTCTCAGGGTAGGTCTATTTGGATTTATTCTGTTTGGGGTGTGTTGTCCTTCTTGGATATTGATATTTATGTCTTTCATAAAGGTAGTGAAATTTTCAATCATTATTTCCTCAAATATTCTTTCTGCCCCTTTTCCATTCTCTTCTCCTTTTGGGACACCAATAATGTGTATGTTTTTGTGTTTTGCATTGTCCTTCAATTGACTGAGACCCTGTTCCATTTTTTTCCATTCTCTTCTCTTTCTGTTCTTCTGTCTTTTCCAGTTCAGATGTTATATCTTTGAAATCACTAATTCTGTCTCGAGCAATTAAAATATGCTCTTATGTATTTTTAATCTCTTCCATTGTGTCTTACCTTCCCATAAGGTCTGTTACTTTTCTTTGAAGGCTTTAAAATTGTTCTTAATGCTTACCCTGTGTCTTCTTAATATCCTTTATCTCTTTAGTCAAATTTTCTTTCAATTCTTTAAATTGATTTCATTGAGTTGTTTGATTACCATTGATTAATTGTCTGAAATCCTATAGCTCTTCAGGATATTTGGTTTATTCCTTTGGATTGGTCTTCTCTTTCTGTTTCCTAGTAGCGCTTGTAATTTTTTGCTGAAGTCTAGGCATCTGAATACGTTGGTGAATTTACCCAGATGGCCAATTTCTCCTTCTTGCCTATTTTTATTATGTTTTCACAGACCTTCTTTGATATTTGGTTTAATTTATTCTAAGTCTTTTTAATTGCCCAGCTTAAGTTATCAAAATCGTGCCAGGGACTCACTAATGGGTTGCAGATTTTCTCCCAAAGTTAGACAACAGAGAGACCCAGGTGCAGTTTTTGTTCATGCAATTTCCAGACCGACCAGCAGATGGCAGTCATTGGTGCACCTTTCCACAGAGGTGTATCTCTCTCAGTTTTCCTTTGTTTTGGGCTGACGGGAACTGAGATTCAAAGCAGGCTCCTCAGGGTGAATTTACTGAAGAAAAGCCCCCTGACTTCCCCTCCCTTTTCCCATGTAACAGCTGACAAGGAGGAAGAAGTCTGCTCCCTTCTCAGTCAGCTGCAATAAGCTAGGGGTTTTGTGCCAGCTCAGTATCTTGGGGGTGGTGGAGGAGAGCCCTTCCCGGCAGCCAGGAGGTTTAGTAACTCACAGTTTGTTGTTTTGGGTTCTTCATCTCTCTGTCCCTCAACCTCCTGGGAGTTGTGAACCACTGTCCTGGTCTGCTGACCCCCAAAGCAGGTCCCTCAGGCAGCTTTTGGTTCTTTCTCCATTGTTTTTGGGAGTCAGCTGAGCCTTGTCTGCCTAATCCAATTCCATCTTCCCCAAATCCTCCCCAATATCTTTTGATTGGGGAGTTTAATCCATTCAAATTCAATATTATTATAAATGCATTATTTACTTCCACCATTTTTTCTTTGGTTTTCATGTGTCACATCTTATTTTCATCTGTCTTTTTACTCTTTTGATAATCCTTTCTGCTATTCTTGCCTTCTACACTCTTCTCCAATCCTCTCTCTCCTGTCTTTTTCTTTCTGGCTATAAAGTTGTCTTTAATATTTCCTGCAAATTTGGATTATTTTTGTGAACTCTCCTAATTTCTTTTTGCCTGTAAATATTTTAACTCACCTTCATATTTGAAGGACAATTTTGCCAGATAAAGAATTTTTGGCTGGCAATTTTTCTCTTTCAGTATCTTATTGTATCATACCATTGTCTTCTCTCCTCCATGGTTTCTGATGAGAAATCCACACTGAGTCTGCTGGGTGTCTCTGTATGTTATGGTTTGTTTCTATCTTGCTGCTCTCAGAATTTTCTCTTTATCTTTGATGTTTGACATTCTGAGTCATATGTATTTTGGAGTAGGTCATTTCAGGTTTATTCTGATTGGGGTACGCTGCACTTCTTGGACATGTAAGTTCATTTCTTTCATGAGTGTTAGGAACTTTTCATCCATTATTTCTTCAAATACTCCCTTTGCCCATTTTCCCTTCTCTTCTCCTTCTGGAATGCCCATGACATGTATGTCGTTGTGTTTCTTGTTATCATTCATTTTACTGAGCCCTTGCTCAATTTTTTCCATTCTTTTCTCTCTCTGTTCTTTTCTCTCTTCAATTTCATCTATTCTGTCTTCTGTATCACTTATTCTTTCTTCTATCATTTTGAGTCTGCTATTGTGTAGCTCTAATGTGTTTTTTTTTAATTTTTTTATTGTGGGTAAAAATCAAAATTTTCACAATACATACCAACATTTGCAAAATGATATATAAATATATATGCATATATGTGCATTTGCTTACAAAAATGTTATTTATGTATATATATAAATATATTTTAAGAGGTGCTTAGATACCCAAAATATTACACGGAATGTGTTTTTATGTCACCTATTTTGTCTTTCATTTCCATGAGCTCTGTTATTTTCCTATTCAGGTTTTCAAATTCTTCTCACTCAGTGTCTTCTTCATGTGCTTTATCTCTTTACCCATATTGTCTCTCAACTCTTTAATATGATTTTGGAAATTTGTATGAATCTCAATGATTAGTTGTCTCAAATCCTGTGTCTCATTTGGGTCTTTGATATAGTCCTTTGCTTGGGCCCTTTATTCTATTTTCTTGGTATGGCTTGTAATTTTTTGCTCATATCTAGGCATCTGATTATGATGGTGAGTTTACTCTGTTGTTCAATTTCTCTTTCTTTTATTAGGATTTAGTGGCTGGAGACAGTGTTTGTTCTTTGATTCTTGATTCAACTTGTTCTACGTCTTTAGGGTTGTCCCTGTTAGTTGCTCAGATCTGGGCTCTGGACCCAGTAATGGGTTGCAGGCCCACTTCCAAAGCCCTTACAGAGGGAGGCTGTAAAGGCCGGAAAAATCCTCTCTTATTGACTTTTAATTTTCTCACATTCATATCCTTGGGTGGCCAGCAGATGGAGATCTTCGGCAGGCCTCTCGGTTTAAAGAGTGGTCAGAGTGGGTTTGGGGCAAAATGGACTGGATCAAGGTGACAACGGTTCCTGCCTGGAGGCTAAGAGCCTTGCAAATCAAACTTTCTCAGAGACAGTTTTCTAACTTTTGCTGGCAGCTCCCTTTCTTTTCCTGGGTAGGGAATAATTCCACTCACCTCTGCGTCTTCAACAAGCAGCCCTGATCATTAGGGAAGGTATTTGAGAGGGTCAGATCTATTTAGTCCCATGCCAGCTCCAGGGCCAACAATAGATGTGGCCCCACCCCAGCCTGGACGGGCTCGTGGGACACAATAGACCAAATTTGTGCACCAAAAACTGATTCAGCATTTGGCTGCATCCCTCTCTCTCCTGTTTCCTGGGGAGGTGATTCCCTGCAGTGCCATTTGTCTGTAACTGCAGGCCCGAGGCCAGAGAATTCAAAGCTTTCTACTCATAGGGTGAAGGAGGGGTGCCAGCAGCTACAGCTGCAGTCTACTCATGGTCTTAACATTGAGGTTCCTTTCCTGTGCCTCTCTTTCTTCTGGGTGGTGTCCAGCCTTGCTTTGGTGTCCTATACACTATAATTTTTTTCCAGGCCACTTCTGCCTGTCTTCTAGCTGTTTTTCTGTGAGAGGTGACAGTCCTGTCTTTCTAATCCACCATCTTCCTGGAAGTCTCAAGACTTTTCCATTTTGAAAAAAAGAAAATCTTGGCAAGATGGCAACTGAGTAATGCATTCCAAGAGTCAGTTTGTCCTACAGGGAAATTAGTAATCACCCAGAGCTATCTAAAGGACCTGTTTGGGGGGCCCAGGAGACCAGAAGAGCATCCTGAAACATCTTTGAAAGAATGGAAGGAGGAGACTGCCCATCCAAAGTGATGTTGTGTGAGTAGAGCACTCCATGACGCTGAGGCAGGTACCCATCCTCCACTGGTAGTGCCAGCCACCTCAGGAGTTATTCTGTGGCTGGCATTGGAAGCTCCATTTCCCAAAAACAGGGGAGGAAGAGATGGTTGACAACTGATTTCAGCTACTGATCAGTAAATTTGGCTAGCCAAAGTATAATCCTAAGAACAGCTAAAGTTTGAACCTGTCCAAGCTGGAAAGAGGCCAGTAGCTGCCATTTTAACTCCACCCTTGGCATGAGGGGAAGCAGAGCTGATTGAAAAATATATTGATGTTAGGGACCGGCTTCTTTCCACACAGGTTGGATTGCAGCCCTATCCTTGGCTCCAGCCCCAACTCCGGCAGGGAAGAAGCTGGGGCCATCTGCACCAGCCTCTCTGGGTAACTGCAGGTGCTTTGGCCAGCATAGACTCATTAGAAAGACATCTAGGTCTCCATCCCTGTACCTCAATAGGACAGGAGAGGAGCTGTGTTTCTTCAGCTTCACTGGGCAATTTCAGGCGTTTTCAGCCTGCACAAACTGGTTTGTTGAGTGCCTTTGATTCCATCTCCACCCCTCCCACCCCATAGAATAGGAGGGAGCTGGTGTTTCTTCAGCTTCTCTGGACAACTGCAGGTGCTTTCAGCCTGCACAGACTGGATACTCTGACACCTGTAGTTCCATCTCTGGCCCCCAAAAGGATAGCAGGGTAGCTGTGTTTACTCAGCCTCTCCAAGCAACTGCAGGTACTTTCAGTCTGCATGAACTGTTTTTTTTTTTTTTTTTCTCTCCCATAGGATAGGCGGGGGCTAGTGTTTCCTCAGCCTTTCAGGGTAACTGAAGGTGCTTTTGGCCTGCATAAACTCACCTATTGGGGGTATATGGCTCCACTCCCACCTCCAATAGGACAAGAGGAAAGCAGTGTGTCCCCAGTCTCTCTGGGTAACTGCAGGTGCTTTTGGCCCAGACTGAATAGTCAGAAACGTGTTTCTCCATCCTTGACCCCAAGTAAGACATGATGAGAGCTGTGTTTCCTCAGCCTTTCCAGGCAACAGCAGGCACTTTAGACCTGCACAGACTTGACTGATGGGTACCTGTGGATCATCCCAATATTATAGGAGGGTGCTGGTGTTTCCTCAGCCTCTCCGGGAAACAGCAGGCACTTTCATCCTACAGGGACTGAACTGTTGGGTGCATGAGGTTCCATCCCCACCCCCCTAAAAGGCAATAGGGACAGTACTCCCTCAGCCTCTCAGGGCAACTGCAAGCACATTTGCCCCACATGGATTAGATTTCTGGACAATCCAAAAGGTGCATTTCCCCACCCCCACCCCCACCCCCGGCAGGGGAGGAGAATGGCAGATGCTACGTCAGTATACATGGGCAACTGCAGTCATTTTGGACCCACAAAGCAAGGATTTTTGTCCACACTTAGAGCTCCATACCTGCCCCAGGCTGGGGAAGAAGGGTTGTAAAGCTTCATCAGTCTCTCTAGGCAACTAAAGATGGCCTTGGCCTGCACGACTTGGATTATTATTCATGGTTGTGGCTCTGTCCCTACCCTTGACAGAGGAAAAAGTTGGGAGAAGCTTCACTGGTTCCTGGGGCAACACAGGCAACTTTAGCCTCCATAACTTACAGTACCAACTACATCCTTGGCTTCTACTACACAACCAGCAAGGGAGAAAGGGTAAGAAAGTCCTAAACTAAAAAGAGAAACTGCACCCAGAATAAATACATCTAGTAAGCCAGATGCCAAGACACCAACAAAAAATTAAAATCCATACCAAGAAACAGGAAGATATGGCCCAGTCAAAGGAAAAACTAAACCTCCAGATGACATAAAGGAGTTGAGACAAATAATCATAGATGTTCAAACAAATCTCCTTAATAAATTCAATGAATGACTAAAGAGATTGAAGGTATTAAGAAGACACTAGGTGAGCACCAAGAAGAATTTGAAAGCGTACATAAAAAAATAGCAAAACTTTTGGGAATGAAAGACACAATAAATTAAATAAAAAATCACTGGAGTCATATAACAGCAGATTTAAGGAGGCAGAAGAAAGAATTGGTGATCTTGAAGACATGGCCTCCAAAAGCAAACATACAAAAGATTAGATGAAGAAAAGAATGGAAAAAATTGAACAGGGTCTCAGGGAACTAAATGATGGCAAGATATATGCAAACATGTGTCATGGGAGTCATAGAAGGAGAAGGGAAGAGAAACGGGGAAGAAGGAATATTTGGAGAAATAATGGTAGAAAATCTCCCAACCTTATTGAAGGGCATAGATATCTGTGTTCAAGAAGCATAATATACTCCAATCTGAATAAATCTGAATAGACCTAATCTGAGACACATACTAATCAGAATGTCGAGTGCCAAAGACAAAGAGAATTCTGAGAACAGCAAGAGAAAAGTGATGCATAACATATAAGTGATACCCAATAATATAAAGTACTGATTTTTCCTCAGAAACCATGGAGGCAATAAAGCAGTGGTATGATATATTTAAGATACTGCAAGAAAAAACATAACAGCCAAGAATCTTACATACAGCAAGATTGTCTTTCAAAAATGAGGGCCACACTGTGGGAGATGTTTGTGTGGGATGTGGTGGGAGGTGTGGGAGGTGGGCAACATGTGAATCCCAGTGTGTTCCGTGTAATATTTTGGGTAATCTAAGCACCTCTTAAAATATATGTATATATATATATAAATAACATTTTTGTAAGCAAATACACATATATGCATATATATTTATATATCATTTTGCAAATGTTTGTATGTATTGTGAGAATTTTGATTTTTACCCATAATAAAAAAAAAAATGAGAGCAAGTCTAAATTATTCATAGATAAAGAGAAACTCAAGAGAGTTTGTAATCAAGTGAATGGCTTTGCAGGAAATACTAAAGGGAGTGCTACAGCCAGAAAAGAAAAGAGAGGAGAGAGAGGCTTGGAAGAGAATCTAGGAATGAAGATCATATCAGTAAAAGTAACTAAAAGTGTAAAAAGAGTGGCAAACATAATATATGAGAGTTCTGGGAAAATGGCATCGGAGTAGGTAGGCAAAGTCTGACCCTCTCTCACACACACAAAAAAAGCAGAGAGAAGTCAGTGACCTATCTAAAGTAGCTACTTTGGATATATATAGAAAGGAAGGTGCTCTGAATCATCTGCAGAGATAAAGAAGCCAAAGGAAAACCATGAGTGTTCACCCCTGTGGCTGGAAACAGCGCATATACCCTGTCCTTTGGGCCAATAGCCCAGAGGTGAAGCCCCTGGCTCGGTGCTCCAAAAGGAGTGTGAGGGGGCACTCCCTGGGAGAAAGAGAGGTCTGGAAGGGTGGAGAGTGGTTTCTTTGTGGTGAGTTTGGTCAGCTGAGTACACTTTGAATCTTGGAAGGGACCCCAACCCGACTGGGAGAGGGGAGGGCATATTAGATTAGAGAGGAGGCGGGCACTAATCAGCAGGACTCTGGCAAACTGCTAGGAATCTAACCCGCCCAAGGGAAAGGGGGCAGATAGCTTTCTGAAATGCTAACTAACCTAAAGAGACAGTTTAGTTCAGTAGAGGAATTCCGCCTTGCATATATAAGGTTGCTGGTTCGATTCCTGTTTTTGTTTTTTTTTTCCTTGTTTTGTTATTTTTTTTCACTTAGTCAAGATTTATTACAATGCCTGGAAATATTTAGATTAATCAAAATGGTATAACTGTAATTTCTTAAAATACAAAAATTAAATCATGTAAAGCTTTCCAAATTATCAATACTATGACCTAACCTCTAAACAACAGTTTACTAGCAGATTTTCAAAAGCAATGGCTATTTAAAAATCACAAGGCAACAATAAAGTATCAAAGAACTTTCATTTATAGATGAGCACATAATTAGCAGCAAGGTATTCAAACAAGAACATGTATCTGTCTTTACACTTTGCTTATTCATTTAACTCTGCTTCATAATTGAGGCATCTTTTGTTCAACTATTTTATTTCTAACATTAAATTACATTTCTAAATATTTTTTTTATTTTTTATTTTATTTATATATATATATAAATATATTTTAAGAGGTGCTTAGATTACCGAAAATATTACACAGAACCCCCTGGATGGTTCTTTTTAAAGAAGTGATCCATTGGTTTATCAGGCACCCAGCTGATACTTTATAACAGGGAACATATAGACATTCTTTTTGTATTAGCTTTTCTTGGATCTCTTATTATTATTATTTTATTTTTTAAAATATTTTTAAAAGATGTTTAGATTACATAAATGTTACACAAAAATTATAGGGATTCCCATGTTCCCCACCTCCCACACATCCCACAACCTCCCACAACCTCCCACATAAACGTCTTTCATTAGTGTGGCACATAACCTGCAATGGATATACACATCCTGGGGCTTTGCCACTAAGCATGGACCATAGTCACATTGTAGACCACACTGTCTCTCACACAGTTCTGCATGTTATATGCTGATGTAAAATAGCCTATATCTGTCGTTGTAATGTCACTCAGGATAATTCCCAAGTCCCAAAAAAGCCCCTGTATTACAACTGCTTTCCCCTTTCCCTGCCCCCAAAGCATCCAGTGGCCACTGGCTCCACATCAATGTTGTAATTTCTTCCATTGCTTGACTCACAATATGTCTACAACAGAATACCAGTAAGTCCACTCTAGTCCATAGCTCTTCCCCCAATCCTGAGGAGTTTGGGATGGTGATGTCCACTCCATATCCAAGTGAGAGGGAGCTTATAGCCCATGGATAAGATGGATGGGATTATCCTGTCTGCAGCTGCAGACTCTCTCCATTCCCTGGGATGGCCGTTGTCCATTATCATCTTTGAAAGGTATCTTGGGTGAGTTCATTGAGCTGTAGAGTAGGAGTTGCAACTCTACTGTGATTCTAGGCCCAGCTGACACATGGGCAGGCCAGAGGCTCCAGTCTCTGGAAGTACACCTACAAACTCCAACACCACATATAGGTTTGAATATAAGGGACTGATGGACCATGTGCAGGGAGAACTTATTTGAGTCCAACTCTGTCACTCTCAGGAGCACAGATTCCAAAGTAGAGCCACTGATAAGGCATCAATCTCTGGAGCCCCCCTTATATAAGACCTGGGTGTCTCCAGAGCCCTCAGGAGCCCCTCTGTGTGGGGTGATATCCGATTTGGTGTTCTATGAGATCCTACTGAGGTGTGCGTAAGCGTTACCTCTGGGATGCCCTCCCGATTTACTTTGAAGTCTCTTAGCCATATGAACTCATTTGTCTTTACCTTCCCCCCTTTTATTCAAGGTCTTTTTCCAGTCGTATTGCTATTTGACACTTGGTAGTAATCCCTTTTTGCCAGGGAGGCTCATCCCCGGGAATCATGACCCACGCTGAGAGGAAGGTAATGCATTCACATGCTGAGTTTGGCTTAGAGAGAGGCCACATTTGAGCAACAAGGAGGCTCTCAGGCGGCAACCCTTAGGCACCCCATAACCATAGGCTAAGTTTCAATTTCAAGAGCAAAGACTCATAAGGCTAGTCATCAATAACAACAACCCATCAGTGAATCATCCTCCTTAGCCAGACACTGCCCCTGCACTTGGGGACTGTTGCTGCTTCCTTGGAGAATGTGGCAGAGCTCTCTAGGCTGGGAATTCAGTATTCTCTCATTTATTGAGTGATTCTCCACCCACTGTGACCATGCCTCACCCCATGATCATTTGAACAATTTTATATATCTTTTATGTATGTTCAGGTGAACTTCCTCCCATGAAACCCCCATCCCAGACATCCCCCACCAATGATCCTCTCCCGCCCCCAATGTAACCCTTCTGTGATCCAAAGCTTCTTTAAAGATAAAGCCCATATAATAGCCAAATACAATTAATAGAAAAATGAAATAATAATGATAAATTTAAATGTAAGAGATAAAATACATGGAAACTTAAAAAAAAACACTAAAAATAAAATAAAAATTAAAGGATTGGGAAAAAAATTAAAAAAAAATTTTTTTGACATTTTTCCTTTTATTACTGCAATATCGGGTGTCCAGTCTATACCGTGGCAACTTCCCCCTCTCACTCCCCAGTGTCTCCCAATTTTTCATTTAATTTTCAAAGAAGTTTTAGGTCATAGCAAAGTCACACACAGAATACAAGAGACTCTCATATACCCAACCTCCTCCCTCTTGCCTCACTCCATTTAAAACCTTTTTGTATGTGGATGGTAGAATTGTTATAACTGTTATACAGATAGTGAAACATAGCTACTAAACATTGTCAATGGTTTACAGTATGGATTACATTTTAGACTGTACAATTTAATAATTTTTGATGATATTTACCATGTCCCGTGTCCATTACTGTAAGGTAATGAAAAACATTCCCACTGACCACTAAATACCCTCTGTTTGATTTATTCTGTTCCTCCCTCCCCATCCCCTCAGGGCCCATGACGACCCCCTGGCTTGACTCATTGGATGACAAGATTCACAGTTACATGCAACAAGAGGTCTTGACACGCTGGTTTGTCCTCCCCTATTAGGAACCGCCTTTGCTCATAAGAGATGCCCATCTGTCTGTTTCTGGGTGAATTGGTCCTCCCAAAGATGGGAGTCCATCTTCTTTCCCGCTAATTGTGTGGGTCTCCACCCACTGATACAACACATTATGACAGGATGAACACTCACACACTCCCCAGAAACCTGCTCCAGATGTGCCCTGTCCTGAATGCTCCCCCAACCAACACCCTAAACCAATGACACTTCCTTGTCATATTGACATAAGAGCATTCCCACCCCTGAACTTTCAACCTCATACCCACAAATCCCGTGTTCACATGGTCCCTCTTCCATCTCTCTCCCCAGTATCCTGGGTATTCTATCCCACCCTTCCCAATCTACCCACCTGTCAACCCTGCACCACCAAACCCAGTAATATCACTACCCACCTGTCCTATCCCTTCAATACGCAACTATACTCTATCACTTTACCATAGATTATGTCCATATGGGTGATGGCTCACAGCCTTCTCTTCTCTTTCTCTGTCTTGTAAAACTATCTTTCAGACAATGTTTCTCAGAGACTGCTCATTTTCCTCAATTCATATCAGTAAGGTCATGTACTGTTCATCCTTCAATGCCTGGCTTGCTTCACTCAACATAAGATCTTCAAGTGTCATCCATGTTATTCCATGTGTTAGCACTTTATTCCTTTTTACAGCTGAGTAATAGTCCATTGTATGTATGTACCACATTTTGTTTATCCATTCATCTGTTGATGGGCACCGGGGTTGATCTCAACTTTTGGCAATGGTGAACAATGCCGCTATGAACATTGGGGTGCATGTATCTGTTTGTGTCTTTGCTTTCAATTCTTCTGGGTATATACCCAGCAGTGGAATCGTTGGATCATATGGAAGATCTATTGTTAGTTTTCTGAGGAACCGCCAAACTGTCCTCCACAGTGGCTGGATCATTCCACAATCCCACCAGCACTGGATTAGGGTTCCCATACCTCCACATCCTCTCCAAAACTTATAGTCTGCTGTTTTTTTAATAGCCACCATTCTAATGGGTATAAGATGGTATCTCATTGTAGTTTTGATTTGCATTTCCTTAATAGCTAGCGATGTCGAGCATTTTTTTATGTGCTTTTTAGCCATTTGTATTTCTTCCTTGGAGAAGTGTCTTTTCAGGTCACTTGTCCATTTTTTAAATGGGTTGTTTGTCTTTTTATTTTCGAGGTAAGATTTCTTTATATATGCAAGATATTAGGCTCCTATCAGATATATGGTTGCCAAATATTTTCTTCCTTTGGGTAAGCTGCCTTTTTACTTTCTTGATAACGTCCTTTGAAGTGCAGAAGTTTTTAATTTTGAGGAGATGCCATTTATCTATTTTATCTTTTGCTGCTCATCCTTTGGGTGTGAAGTTCATGAAACCATTTCCTATTACAAGGTCCTGTATATGCTTCCCTACATTATCTTCCAAGGTCTTTATGGTTTTGTCTCTTATATTTCGATCTTTGATCCATCTTGAGTTGATTTTTGTATAAGGTGTGAGATGGTGTTCCTTTCTCATTCTTTTGGATATGGATATCCAGTTCTCCAAGCACCACTTGTTGAAGAGGCCATTCTCTCCCAACTGAGCAGGATTCTTTGTTGAATATCAGATGACTGTATATGCGAGGATTTATATCAGAACTCTCAATTCGGTTCCATTGGTCAGTATGTCTATCCTTGGGCCAATACAATGCAGTTTTGAACACTGTAGCTTTGTAGTATGTTTTAAAGCCATGTAGTCAAGTGCCAACTGGCAGTGCGACTGGAAAAAGACCTTGAATAAAAGGGGAAAAAAGTAAAGACAAGTGAGTTCACATGGCTAAGAGACTTCAAAGTGAGTCGGGAGGGCATCCCAGAGGTAACGCTTACTCACACCTCAGTAGGATCTCATAGAA
This sequence comes from Tolypeutes matacus, assembly GCA_026826555.1. Classification (NCBI taxonomy): domain Eukaryota; kingdom Metazoa; phylum Chordata; class Mammalia; order Cingulata; family Chlamyphoridae; genus Tolypeutes; species Tolypeutes matacus. Next base: position 1,138,578 of record JAKSZT010054497.1, on the reverse strand, counting down.
CACCAAATCAGATATCACCCCACACAGAGGGGCTCCTGAGGGCTCTGGAGACACCCAGGTCCTATATAAGGGGGGATAGCTCCAGAGATTGATGCCTTATCAGTGGGCTCTACTTTGGAATCTGTGCTCCTGAGAGTGACAGAGTTGGACTCAAATAAGTCCTCCCTGCACATGATCCATGAGTCCCTTCTATTCAAACCTATATGTGGTGCTGGAGTTTGTAGGTGTACTTCTAAAGACCGGAGCCTTTGACCTACCCATGTGCCAGCTGGGCCTAGAATCTTGGTGGAGCTGCAACTCCTACTCTACAGCTCAATGGACTCACCCAAGTCACCTGGCAAGGAGATGATAATGGACAACGGCCATCCCAGGAATGGAGAGAGTCTGCAGCTGCAGACAGGATAATCCCATCCATCTTATCCATGGGCTATAAGCCCCTTCCCTCTTGAAGGTGGAGTGGACATCACCATCCCAGACTCCTCAAGACTGGGGGAAGAACTATGGACTAGAGTGGACTTACTGGTATTCTGTTGTAGACATATTGTGATTCAGGCAATGGAAGAAATTATAGCATTGATGTGTAGCCAGTGGATGCTTTCAGGGCAGGGAGAGGGAAAAGCAGTTGTAATGCAGGGTTTTTTTCGGGACTTGGGAATTATCCTGAGTGACATTACAACAACATATATAGGCTATATTACATCAGCATATTACATGCGGAACTGTGTGGGAGAGTGTGTGGTCTACAATGTGAAATATAGTCCATGCTTAGTGGCAAAGCCCCTGGATGTGTATATCCATTGCAGGTGATGTGCCACTCTAATGAAAGACGTTTATGTGGGAGGTTATGGGATGTGTGGGAGGTGGGGAACATGGGAATCCCTGTAATTTTTGTGTAACATTTATGTAATCTAAATACAGGGGCTTCTTTGGGAGTTGGAGGTTGTCCTGAGTACTGTTGTGGCAACGGATGTAGGCCATTTTAAATCAGCACACACCACTCAGAACTGAGTGGGAGAGAGTGTGGTCTACAGTGTGAACTGTGGTCTATGGTTGGTGGCAAGTCTCCAGGATGTGTAAGTTCATTGAGGGTGGTGGGCCACACTTGTGGGAGATGTTTGTGTGGGATGTGGTGGGAGGTGTGGGAGGTGGGCAACATGGGAATCCCAGTGGGTTCCGTGTAATATTTTGGGTAATCTAAGCACCTCTTAAAATATATGTATATATATATATAAATAACATTTTTGTAAGCAAATACACATATATGCATATATATTTATATATCATTTTGCAAATGTTTGTATGTATTGTGAGAATTTTGATTTTTACCCACAATAAAAATAAAAATAAAAAAAATATATATATATATAATAAACAAACAAACAAACAAACAAAAAAAGACATGGAATACCTGTATAGATCTAAACTATTAAATAAATTTTTTCAATAATTAAACATCTTTTTATTATGAAAAAAATTCAGGTAGTGTGATACCTCCAACTCTGTTTTTTCTTTTTCAATATGTCTTTGGTGATTCGGGGCCTCTTACCCTTCCAAATATATATTGTAGTTAGCTTTTCCAGTTCTTAAAAAATACAGTGTTGATTTTTATTGGGATTGCATTAAATCTGTAGATTAGTTTGCATAGGATAGACATCTTGATGATGTTTAGTCTTCCTATCCATGAACAGAGAATATTCTTCCATTTATTTAAGTCTTCTTTGATTTCCTTTAGCAGTGTTATGTAGTTTTCTGTATATAAGTCCTTTGCATCTTTAGTTAAATTTATTCCTAGGTATTTGATTCTTTTAGTTACTATTGTAAATGGTTTTTTTTTTTCTTGATTTCCTCCTCAGATTGCTTGTTATTGGTGTACAGAAATGCTACTGATTTTTGAGCATTGATCTTATAGCTTGTGATATTACTGAACTCCTTTATAAGTTCCAGAAGCTTTGTTGTAGATTTCTCAGGGCTTTCTATGTACAGGATCATGTCGTCTGAAAATAATGAAATTTTCACTTTTTCTTTTCCAATTTGGATGCCTTTTATATCTTTTTCTTGCCTCAGTGCTCAAGCAAGTACTTCTAAGACAATGTTAAATAGGAGTAGTGACAGTGGGCATCTTTGTCTTGTTCCCGATCTCAAAGGGAAGGCTTTTAGGATTTCACCATTGAAGATGATGAAATAGAGAATAAGAATTTTGGGTTTTTCATATATAACCTTTATCATGTTCAGAAAGTTTCTTTCTATTCCTATCTTTTGCAGTGTTTTTATCAGGAAGGAATGCTGTATTTTGTCGAATGCTTTTTCTGCATCTATAGAGATGATCATGTGATTTTTTTTCTTTCAATCTGTTTATGTGGTGTAGTACACTGATTGATTTTCTTATGTTGAACCATCCTTGCATACCCGGGATGAAACCCACTTGGTCATGGTGTATAATCCTTTTGATACGTTGTTGAATGCAATTAGCAAGTATTTTGTTGAGGATTTTAGCATTAGGTTCATTAGAGAAAATGGTCTGTAATGTTCCTTTCTTGAGGTATCTTTGTTTGGCTTTGGTATTAGGGTAATGTTGGCATCATAGAATGAGTTAGGCAATGTTCCTTCTACTTCTATTTTTTGGAAGAGCTTAAGCAGTATTGGTGTTAGCTCTTTCTGGAATGTTTGGTAGAATTCAGGTGTGAAGCCATCTGGTCCTGGGCTTTTCTTAGTTGGGAGGTTTTTGATGACAGACTCTATCTGTTTATTTGTAATTGGACTGTTGAGTTCATCAATTTCTTCTTTCATCAATGTAGGCTGTTTGTGAGTTTCTAGGAATTTGTCCATTTCTTCTAACTTATCATTCTTGTTGGCATATAATTTTTCAAAGTATCCTCTTATGATACTCTTTATTTCTGTGGAGTCAGTAGTGATATCCCCTTCCTCATTCCTTATTTTGTGTATTTGCATCTGGTCTCTCCTTTTCTTTGTTAGTTTGGCTAAGGGTTTGTCAATTTTATTGATCTTCTTGAAGAACCAGCTTTTGGTTTTGTTTATTTTTTCTAGTGCTTTCTTATTCTCTATTTCATTTAGTTCTGCTCTAATCTTTGTTATTTCCTTCTTTCGACGTCCTTTAGGTTCAGTTCATTGTTGTTTTTCCAATTCCTCCAAGTGTGCAGTTAGGTCTTCAATTTTAGCTCTTTCTTCATTTTTAATATAGGCATCTATGACTCTGTATTCCTCTCAGTACAGCTTTTGCTGCA
>JAKSZT010054497.1:1115057-1125336 GCA_026826555.1 Tolypeutes matacus | reverse complement strand
AATGACAACACAATTTGTCAAAACCTATGGCGTGCAGCAAAAGCTGTGCTGAGAGGAATACAGAGTCATAAATGCCTATATTAAAAATGAAGAAAGATCTAAAATCAAAGACCTAACTGAACCTGAAGGAATAAGAAAAAGAACAACAAAACCACCCCCAAACAAGTAGAAAGATGGTGTATTAGTCAGCCAAAGGGGTGCTGATGAAAAATGCCAGAAATCTGTTGGTTTTTATAAAGGGTATTTCTTTGGCATAGAAGCTTACAGTTACCAGGCTATAAAGCATAAGTTACTTCCCTCACCAAAGTTTATTGCCACGTGTTGGGGCAAGATGGCTGCCGACATCTGCCAAAAGTTCAGGCTTCTTGGTTTCCTCTCTTCCTGGGGCTCTATTTCTCTCCAAGCTTAGCTCTTGTGAGCTTTCCACAAGGTCAGCTGTGGAATATTAGGTGAACAGCTCTGTCTCTATCCCTGGGGTTTCTGCTGTGTCTAAGGAGCTGTCTGTATTCCTCTGTGTTCTTCTCCTGTGTGTTCACTTCCTGGGCTCCTGCTCAAAACTCAGCATCAAGACTCCAACTCACTCCTCTGCTTTGCCGTGTAGTTTTATCTGTGAGTCTATTATCTTGATGGTTGAGTTCCCAAGGGGGCAGGGACTCAATGTCCTACTGACATGGCCCAATCAAAGCACTAGTCATAATTTAATCATGCCCCAAAGGAACAGACCAGTTTACAAACATAATCCAATATCTATTTTTGGAATTCATAAATAATGCCAAACTGCTACAGAAGGAAATAACAAAGATCAGAACAGAGCTAAATGAAATTGAAAATAAGAAAGCACTAGAAAAAAATAAATAAAACAAACTCCTAGTTCTTTGAAAAGGTCAAAAGCCCTTAGCTAGACTAACAAAGGAAAAACAGAGAAGATGCAGATACATAAAATAAGAAATGAGTAAGTGGGTATTACCACTGACCCCACAGAAAAAAAAGAGTGGTTTAAAACGATAATTTAAAAAATTGTATGCCAACAAGATGGATAATTTAGAGGAAATGGACAAATTCCTAGAAACACACAAGCAGCCTACATTGACTAAAGAAGAAATGAAAATACTCAATAGACTAATCACAAGTAACAAGATAGAATTTAGTCATCAAAAACCTCCCAAATAAGAAGAGCCCAAGTCCAGATGGCTTCATAGGTGAATTTCACCAAACATTCTGGAAAGAACTAACACCAACCCTGCTTAAATGCTTCCAAAAAATAGAAGTGGAGGGAACATTGCCTACCTTATTCTAAAGTACCAACATCACCTTCATATCAAAGCCAAACAAAGATGCCACAAGAAAGGAAAACTATAGACCAATCTCTCTAATGAACCTATATGCTAAAATCCTCAACAAAATACTTAGCTAATCGTGTTCAACAACACATCAAATGAATTATACACCATGACCAAGTATGTTTCACCCCTGGTATGCAAACATGGTTCAACATAAGAAAATCAAGCAATGTAGTACACCACATAAACAGATTGGAAGGAAAAAATCACATTATCATCTCTATAGATGCAGAAAAAGCATTTGACAAAATACTGCACCTTTTCCTGATAAAAAACACTTCAAAAGATAGGAATAGAAGGAAACTTCCTCAACATGTTCAAAGGTATATATGAAAAATCCACAGCTAACATCATATTCAATCGTGAAATCCTAAAAGCTTTCCCTCTAAGATCTGGGACAAGACATAGATCCCACTGTCATCACTCTTATTTAAGATTGTGTTAGAAGTACTTGCTCAAAGACTTAAGCAAGAAAAAGATATAAAAGGCATCCAAATGGTAAAGGAAGAAGTAAAAATTTCACTGTTTGCAGATGATATGATCCTATACCTCAAAAGCCCCGAGAAATTTACAACAAATCTTCTAGAGCTTATAAATGAGTTCAGTAAAAGTGGCAGTTATAAGATCAATGTGCAAAATCAGTAACATTTTGTACACCAATAATACAATCTGAGGAGCAAATCAAGAAAAAAATCCCATTTACAATAGCAACTAAAAGAATCAAATGCCTAGGAATAAATTTAACTAAAGATTTAAATGACTTGTACCCAGAAAACTACACAACACTGTTAAAGGAACTAAAAAAAGAGCTAAATAAATGGAAGAGTATTCCCTGTTCATGCATAGGAAAACTAAACATCATTAAGATGTCTGTCCTACCCAAACTGATTTACAGATTTAATGCAATCCCAATAAAAATTACCAAAGCATTTTTTACTGAATTGGAAAATCTAACTATTAAATTTATTTGGAAGGGCAAGGAGCCCCAAAGAGCCAAAGAAATATTGAAAAGAAAAATGAAATTGGAGGAATCACACTACGTGACTTTAAAACATACTACAAAGCTACAGTGGTCAAAACTGCATGGTATTGGTACAAGGATAGACATACTGAAAAATGGAACTGAATTGGGAATTCTGATATAGATCTCCACATATCCAGTCAACTGATATTTGACAAGGTCACCAAGCCCATTCAACTGGGAGAGAATTGGCCTCTTCAACAAATGGTGCTTGGAGGACTGGATATCCATATCCAATAGAACGAGAGAGGAATACCATCTCACACCTTATAGAAAAATTAATTCAGGATGGATAAAAAATCTAAATATAAGAGCCAATACCATAAAGATCTTGTAAGATAATGTAGGGAAGCATCCACAGGATCTTGTATTAGGAAATGGTTTCATGAACTTTACACCCAAAGCACGAACAACAAAAGAAAAAATAAATGAGACCTCCTCAAAATTAAAGACTTTTGCACCTCAAAGAAGTTTGTCAAGAAAGTGAAAAGACAGCCTACTCAATGGAAGAAAATATTTGGTAACCATATATCTGATAGGGGCCTACTATCCAGCTTATATAAAGGACTTCTACACCTCAAAAATAAAAAGACAAACAACCCATTTAAAAAAATGGGCAAGTGACTTGAATAGACACTTCTCCAAAGAAGAAATAGAAATAGGTAAAAAGCACATGAAAAGATGCTAAACATCACTAGCTATTAGGAAAATGCAAATCAAAACTACAATGAGATATCATCTTACACCCATTAGACTGGTGGCTATTAAAAAATCAGAGGATGACAAGTGTTGGAGAAGGTGTGGTGAAATGGGAACCCTTATCCACTGCTGGTGGGAATTTAGAATGGTGCAGACATTGTGGAGGATAGTCTGACAATTCCTCAGGAAGCTAAGTATAGAACTGCCATATGATCCAGCAATCCCACTATTGGATATATATCCAGAAGTATTGAAAACAGGGACACGAACAGATATATGTGCACCAGTGTTCATAGTGGCATTATTCATTATTGCCAAAATTTGGAAACAACCCAAATGTCCATCAACAGATGAATGTATAAATAAATTGTGGTATATACATGCAATAGAATATTACTCAGCTGAAAGAAGGAATGTAGTATTATCACATGGAATAACATGAATCTTGAAGACCTTATATTGCATAAAGTAAGCCAGACACCAAAGGACAAATATTATATGACCTCACTGATATGAATTAAGCACATTGAGCAGACTTTCAGAGATAGAGTCCATATGTTGTCTCATTACAGATGACATGAGGTTTGACCACTTGGTTAGGGTAGTGTCTCTAGAAATCACCACTGTAAAGGTCATTTTGCCCATTTGTAATTAGTAATCTGTGGGGGCTCCCTTCCTTTAAATGTTTTTCATTGCAGTATAGTTTACAGCAGAAAAAGGCACATAATATCAGTATGTTCTTAGTAGATTTTTGCAAATTGAATACTTCCGTGTAATTAAGCAACACCCAGCTTGAGATTTAGAACATCACCAGCATTCTAGAAGCTTTCCTCATGTCCCCTTTTAGGCACTACCTCTATCAAGGGTAACTACTATTCTGACTTATAGTATCATAAATTGGTTTTGCCTGATTTTATAATTTGAATAAATGTAGTGATACAGGATGTAAAAAAATAAATAAATAAGAAAAGAAAATATGGGGTAAAACCTAAAGGTCAAAATGGGTGAAATAAGAACTGTCTTTACAGTAATAACATTGCATGTTAATGGATTAAACTAACAAATCAAAAGACACAGACTGGTGGAATTGATAAGAAAATATGAGCCGTCTGTATGCTGTCTACAAGTGATTCATGTTAGACCCAAGGATACCAATAGATTGAATGTGAAGGGCTGGATAAACATATTCCATGTATGCAGAAACTGAAAAAAAAAAAGCTGGAGTAGCTATACTTATATCGGATGAAATGTACATTTAAAGAAAAATTGTTATTAGAGACAAGAAAGAGCATTATATATTAATAAAAGGGGCAATTCACCAGGAAGAAATTACAGTCATAAATGTATATGCACCTAATCAAGATTCCCCAAATTACATGAGGGAAACCCTGGCAAAACTGAAGGGAGAAATAGATGTATCTACAAAATAGTTGGAGATTTCAGTACACCATTCTCAGCATTGGATAGCACATCTGGACAGATGATCAATAAGCAGAGAGCTTGAATAATATAATAAATGGACTAAACCTGGTAGACATATACAGAACATTGCACCCCCAAACAGCAGGATATACATTCTCTCAAGTGCTCATGGATAGACCATATGTTAGGTCACAAAGCAGATCTCAGTAAATTCAACAACATCAAAATTAAACAAAGCACTTTCTCTAATCATGATGGAATAAAGGTGGAAATCAACAAGAGCCAGTAAAAGGGAAAATTCACCAATATATGGAGATTAAACAACACAGTCTTAAATAATCACTGGGTCAAAAAGAAATTTCGAGAGAAATCAGTAAATATCTCGAGACAAATGAAAATGAGAACATAACATAGTAGAACCTATGGGATGCAGTGAAGGCAATGCTGAGAGGGAAATTTATAGCCCTCAATCCTTACATTAAAAAAGAAGGAGATAAACTCAATAACCTAACTACACAGCTGGAAGAACTAGTAATAAAACAGCAAACTATTAACAAAGCAAGAGGAAGGAGTGAAGTAACAAAGATCAGAGCATAAATCAATGAAATTGAGAACAAAAAACAATAGAGAGAATTAACAAAAGCAAAAGTTGTTCTTTGAGAAGATTAACGAAATTGACAAATCCTTAGCTAGACTGGCAAAAAAAATAGATGATGAAATAAATAAAAAATGAAAAAGGGGACATTACTACTGATCCCACAGAAATAAAAGAGATCATAGATACTATGAACACCAACAAACTAGACAATGTAGACTAAAGGGAAAATTTTCTAGGAATATACGAACAGATTACACTGTCCCTAGAAGAAATAGAAGACCTCACCAAACCAATCACAAGTAAAGAGATTGAAACAGTCATCAAACAAATCCCCAAAATTTAAAGCCCACGACCAAATGGTTTTACAGAAGAATTCTACCAAGCATTCAAAGAAAATTTAATACCAGTCTTACACAGGTCTTCCAAAAATTTAACAAGAAGGAACACTATGAAACTCATTCTGTGAAGCCAATATCACCCTAATACCAAAGCCAGATAAAGATATTATGAAAAAAAAAAATTACAGACCCATTTTCCTAGTGAATGCAAATGCAAAAATCCACAACAAAATACTTGCTAATCAAATCTAACAACACATTAAAAGAATTATTCATTATGATCAAGTGGGTTTTACACCAGGCATGCAAGGGTGGTTCTACACAAGAACATCAATCAGCTTAATACACCTCATTAATAAATTAAAGAAGAAAAATCTCATGATCCTATTGATTGATGTGTGAAAAGGCATTTGACAAAATATAGCATCCTTTCTTGATAAAAATACTACAAAAAATAGGAATTGAAGGAAACTTTCTCAATATGATAAAGGCCATCTATGAAAAACCCACAGTTAACATTGTACTCAATGGTGAAAGACTGGAAGCTTTCCCATTTAGATCAGGAACATGACAAGGATGCCCACTGTCACCACTGTCACCGCCATATGTTGCCGGTCAGGTGCCGGTCAGGACCTGGGTCCGTGAAAACGGTGCCGCGGATGAGAAAGAAAGAATAAGACAAGAAGAGAAGAGAGACTGGGATCAGGGGACTCTCCGTCCGATATGGATAGAAGTGCCGTGGATAAGAAAGAAAGAATAAGACAAGAAGAGAAAAGAGACTGGGATCAGGGGACTCTCCGTCCGATATGGCATCCAAGTCAGAAAGGAAGAAGGAATACTTTCGCTATTTGTAGATGGTATGATTCTATGCCTAGAAAGTCCTGAAAATCTACAACAAAGCTGCTAGAGCTTAATAAATGATTTCAGCAGAGTGGCAGGATACAAAATTAATACACAAAAATCAGTAGTGTTTCTATACACTAGTAATGCACAATCTGAGGAGGAAATCCAGAAAAAATTCCATTTACAATAGAGGCTAAGAGTGTCAGATATTTAGGGATAAATTTAACCAGGGATATAAAACACTTGTATTCAGAAAATTACAATCTATTGGTAAAAGAAATAGAAAAAGACCTAAATAATTGGAAGAACATTCCATGCTAATGGAATGGGAGAGGAAATATCATTAAGATATCAATTCCAACAAAATTGATATACAGATTCAATTCAATTCCACCAGCATTTTTAAACAAATGGAAACAGAATTATCAAATTTATTTGGAAGGATAACAGGTCCGGACTAGCCAGAAACATCTTAAAAAGTACAAGCAAAGTCCACTTCTGGACTTTAAATCATATTACCTAGCTACAATGGTAAAAACAGCATGGTGCTGGCATAAAGATAGACACATAGAACAATGGAACCAAATTAATGGTTCATAAACAGACCCTCACATCTATGGTCAAGTGATTTTTGACAAGCCTATTAAACCCACCCAGCTGGGGCAGAACAGTTTATTCAACAAATGGTGCTGGGAGAACTGGATAAAGATATCCAAAACAAAGAAAAAGGACCCCTCTCTCACACCTTATACAAAAATTAACTCAAAATGGATCAAAGACCTAAATACAAACACTAGAACCATAAAGCTCCTAGAAGAAAATGTAGGAAAACATCTTCAAGACCTGGTGGTAAGTGGTGGAATCTTAAACCTTACACTGAATGCACAAGCAAGGAAAAAAAACATGGATAGATGGGACCTCCTCAAACTTAAACACTTTTGTGATCCAAGACTTCTTCGGAAGGTGAAAAGGTAGCCCACTCAATGGGAGAAAATATTTCAAAACCACATATCCAATAAGGGTTTGATTTACATTTTATATAAAGAGATCATACAACTCAACATGAAAAGAACAAGCAATCCAATTAAAAATGGGAAAAAGACTTAAATAGATATTTTTCCAAAGAGGAAATACAAATGGCCAAAAAGCACATGCAAAAACATTCAATATCAGTAGCTATTAAGGAAATACAAATCAAAACGACAATGAGATGCCATCTCACACCGCATAGAATGGCTTTTATTTAAAACAAACAAACAGAAAACAAGAGTGGTGAAAAGGATGTAGAGAAATAGGAGCACTCTTTCACTGTTGGTAGAATTGTAAAATGGTGCAACCTCTGTGGAAGACAGTTTGGTGGTTCCTCAGGAAGCTAAATATAGAACTGCCATAAGATCTAGCAATTCCTCTCTTAATATATACAGAAGAACTGAAAACAAGGATGCCCACTGATGTGAACAGACATTTGCGCACCCATGTTCATAGTGGCATTGTTCATAATTGCCAAAGATGAAAACTACACAATTGTCTATGAATCAATAAATGGATAAAATGTGGTATATACATATGATGGAATACTATGCTGCAGTAAGAAGCAGTGAAATTGGGATACATAGGATAACATAGATGAATCCTGAAGACATTCTGTTAAGTGAAATAAACCAGACACAAAAGGACAAATATTGCATGGTCTCATTAATATGAACTAAACAGGAAGAAAGAACACATGGAGTTAAAACCTAGAGTATACATTATTAGGAGATAAAAGTAGGGCTGTGAAGGAGTACTGATCCTTCATGTATGTAGAAGTTTTATTTAACTTGACTGTAAATGTGTGGAAATGGATAGAGTTGATGGTAACACATGGTGACTAGCAGCTGGTTTATAAGTGGGATTGTGGCTGAAAAGGGACACTGTCAATTGAAAGAAAGCTAGAGAATAATCTAGGGATGAAATAACACAGTGAACCCAGAGGTGGGTGAGAATTGTGGCTAATAGTTCAAGTGCAAGAATATTTTTCTGTGAACTAGAACAGATGTATGTCACTATTGCAGGGTGATGGGAATGTGGAGAAGCATGGGAAAAATACAATTAATGTAACCTATGGACTATCGTTAGCAGCAATACTGTAATATTCTTGCATCAATGCCAAAGATGTACTAAGTTAATGATAGGGTGGTATGGAAAAAAATTATGCCAAATGTATGCTATGGATCATAGTTAGTGGTCATAGTCTGATGATATTATCTCATAATCTGTAACAAATGTTCCACAACGGTTTAGTGTGTTCACACTTGTGCATGATTGTTTGTAAGTTCACAACTTGTATAATAAAAATATATTTTAAAAAAGAGAAAACCTTGCTGCCAAAATAGGCTCTACTCTCACTCATCAAAATGTCAGTATAAGTATATGTAAGTGTGTCACCCTCCCGGGAGTATATGCATCCTGAGGCATCTATTTCATTGCAAACTGAAAGATCTTATCCAGGGAGAAAGGATCTGTGTCATCTTAAGTAAGGGTGTGATCTTTCAGCAGTGAGACCTTCCCTGGCCTTCTGAAATAACACTTTGGGCCTGGGCCTGAATGGAGGTGTTTTATGGGTGAAGACTTTTCAACTAACTGTACTCTCTCCATGGGAGCTATTACAGCATTGCTTTGCTTCTGTTAAAACAGTAACCTAGAAAGTGTTGGTGTCTTCTAGTGTTTTCATAGAAATAATGTCCTGCAGGTGCTGATATTGGACCTTGACAGAAATATAAAATGGGTAAAAGTTGTCTTCTGGGGGCCTCTTAGCCCTTTTTCTGACATCCTAGAACCCAATGCTCTGATTTTCTCATAGTGTATTGCCACCTTCTGGTCTGTCTTCCTGGCAGCACACAGTGTCCTACAACCTTCCATTCCCTCAAGGCTGCATTCTCCCGAGGTGACAGCAAGCTAATCTGACCCAGAGGTCCATGCAAATGTGTTTATGGGCATCACTGGGTACCCATATGTTGCTTGGTGATTTTTTCATTTTAACATATCTTCACCAAACATTGCCTTAGCTTAAATAAGTGATTCTAATAGTGGGGAATTCAGGCATAATGGCTGGCTGGTAGGAGAGAATATTCTAGGCAGGGAGGCAACATAGTCCAAAAACAGTGGTGAAGATTTGAGGTATGGGGTGATGGCCTTGGAATTTGGAATGATCTCAGGCTGGCGTTCAAACTTACCAGGAAGCCACGGTAACTTTTAATAACTCCTCATTTGACCTCACTTAATGACCAGGACTTGTTTTTATATAAATCCCACAGCGCTAGCTTTTTCTTCTCCACTGGCAGGAATACAGTCCTGGAACTGATGATACCTGCAGGCTGGAAAGCATCATTCTCCTAGTCTTTCCTAGAGGAAAATAGCATCTGGGCTGACCCTATATTGGGTTATTTGTCTCTATAGAGACTCCTGAAGCAGAAACCCTGAGAGTAGGGCCCGATCTGACTGTGTTTGCCTTCATTTGAGGCCAGAGGCTTACTATTACTGGAACCAGTGGTTCAGCAAACATCTCAAGTGCCCCCTTGACTCCTCGTCACCTGGAGAACAGAAAGCCTGCTGTTATCTCCCATCACCACCATCACCCCCCTTGAGCCTCATAGCTCCTGCCTTCCCATTGAATCCCTTCATTGTATCCTTAACACATCTCTATCACTCCTTCCTTCTATTCTCAACATTTCTGTGTTCGAATGTGTTCTTTCCTCTTTCTGTATCTTTGCAGAGGAAAACGTATGCCGCACTCCTGACCCCTTAGACAAAACTGACCTCCAAGTGCTCTTTGGAAACTTCTGATCTCATTCCGTTTCTTTCCTGTATCCTCAATCTTTCTGCTTCTATAAATTATTTACCCTCGGTTTAAAAGAAGACTCAGGGATTACCTGGTCTAAATACACTAAAAACACTTTTCCTTGGCTTGGCTATCCTCTAAAACTGCTGTTTCTCTCTCTCTCTCTCTCTCTCTCTCTCTCTCTCTCTCTCTCTCTCT
>JAKSZT010054497.1:996909-1115047 GCA_026826555.1 Tolypeutes matacus | reverse complement strand
TCTCTCTCTCTCTCTCTCTCTCTCTCTCTCTCTCTCTCTCTCTCTCTCTCCCCTTAGCTTTGCTGACCAATTTCTTAAAGGAGTGGCCTACATGTCTTGCTTCTATTGCTTTTCCACCCACTCTTCTCAGTCCACTACAGGGTGGTTTTCACTTTCACCACTCCACTAGAACTGCTTTTTAAAAAGTCACCAAAAGCCTCTTCCTTGTTCAATCAAGTGGCCTCTTTTTAAGCCTTTAGTTTAATTAAGGAATACTTCCTAGGTACATTGATGTTCTCAGTCACATGCTAAATCCAAAGAAGGCCAAGTCTCTATTTCTGAGGAATAAATGAGAACTCATGATGATGAGGCTTGCTCCTGGAATGGCACCAGGGCATGGGGGTGGTGAGGGGAGGGAGGAGCTATGGACTTTCTTTTCTTGCTATATTTAAAAAGAAATAGGCATTCATTCTTTCACTGATTCATTTGACATATACTTTTGTGTATCTTCTGTGTAGTGGCATAGCAGCCCCCAACTCTCTGGGATGTTATGAAACTCCTTTCTGTTCCTGTAAGGACAGAAAGATGGGCAGATCCTCAAATTGTCTTAGTATCTGAGTTGCCAGTGCTGGACCCTCTGTAGGCTCAAAATTCAGTTGTCATACCTGCCTGCCACTCATTAAGAGCAATGCTCACTTACCTGAGAATAACTTTAAAAGCTCAAAAAAAAAAAAAAAAAAAAAAAAAAAAGCTCAGCTTAAGATACAAAGTTATACACGTTGAACCATTTTAAAAATATCACTAAATTGAGGTGGAAGCAATCATCTGAGTGTAACTTATTTGAAAAGTCGGTTCTGGTAGAGGGAATTTAAGTTAATGTTAATAACAGAGCCTCTTTAAAAGAGGTCAAGGGGTAATATAGCTTTAAAAAATTTCTGTTCCATAATCCTGTCTATTTGGAAGGAGGAGGCATACAGTTTGTCTGAAGGAGGCAAGGGGAAGCCATAGCCTCCAGTCCTTGCTTTGAACTTCTGAGCTTATTAGCAAAGGGAATCAATATTCAGAAAGATTTCACCACAAGTTGTAAGAATTTGGGCTCTTCATTCAATGTGATTATTTCCTACCCGCTGGCTGTCCATAACAAGCTCTTAAATATGCTGTTCAGGCCTGATCAAAACATTAGCCAGGTCTTATGATGTTTGGACATGCTAGGCAACACCGGAGTCATTAATCATGGGGTTACTGACAGATGTTAAGTACAAACATCTGTATGTTAAGATTTTTCTTTTACTGATCAACACCTAACAGGGCCCAATGCATGGAAATAAAATAGAGCACATTTGGGGATGTGCAGTGCATGCAGAAATGACCCAGATTCAGGAAACAGAAAATAAAATGCAAAATGGGAATCTTGACATTAGTAGCTATATTTGAAGAGTATTAAATGGCTTAATTGTCCTAATGATCTTAACTGTTTTAAGGATAATTAAAATTAACTAAATAAAAGGGCCTGCTCTTTAAAATACACATGGTGAGCATTTCTATTAGATATATTATGAGAATATGAAATTATACATTTCTTTTTCCTAGATAAAAATTAATTGTAAGAAGAACTCACCAGTAGAAAAATGTTAATATTACTCTATTTAACATTTCTTGGATACAGAAATTTCCTCAGTATCCAAGAAAATGTTCCTATATTATTGTACCAGTTTAATAGATCAGCATGTTAGTCACTTAAGCCTACAGGAAATGCATTTATTAGGGTGTAATCTATGCTATTAAGTACTCGGGGAAATCACTATTAAGTTATAAATCAGTGTCACTGTTGATTCAGAAAAAACAACAACAATGAGTTTCTGTAGATTCTCTCACTGATCTCCAGGCATCTAGAGAAAATGAGGGAAACCTCAACCTTGGGGCTTAAATATATGCATTCAATATGACTCCTTTAAAAGAAAGGATAAAAGTACCTTTAGGGTTGGCACATTTTAACTCCAACTACATACAAGGGATTATGAGAAATTGATTGTACAACTGTGTTTGAGGGGGAAAAAAAAGGGTTGAAATGTACTTAAGAGGTTCACAACGAAGAAAGGATAAAACCCTTTACAGAACCTAAATTCAAAAAATTTAAAAAGCACCGGAATGGATTATTTATAGCAAAAATTGTCAAAATTGCAGACTGGAACAAGGTATTTATTTAATACTTACCTCGTGTAAATGAGGAAAAGAAAAATAATCATAGGTAACACTAGATGTGTACTTGTGTGGTCCTCATTGAATTGTTTTTTTTTTTTTAATTTTAATTAATTTATTTTTTATTGTGGGTTAAAATCAAAATTTTCACAATACATACCAATATTTGTAAGATGATATATAAATATATATGCATATATGTACATTTGCTTACAAAAATGTTATATATATATATATATATTTTTTTTTTTTTTTTTTAAGAGGTGCTTAACTTACCTAAATATTACACTGAACCTACAGGGATTCCCATGTTCCCCACCTGATATTGAAGCAAATGGGCCCATAAAGAATACTAACTAAGAAGTACTGAGGGCTTTGTGGGTGCCAGATACTCTTCTACATATTACCTCATTCCAGCCCCACAACAACCCCATGAGTAAGTACTATTACTAACTCCATTTTACAGAAGAGGTAACTGACACTCGTAAGAGTACCTTATCCAAGGTTACACACAATTAGTAAGTGATGGAGCTAGGATTCAAACTCTGATTCTGTGTTCCCAACTACTACATAGGAACAGGGGCTGCTCCTGACAATCTACGGGACAGAAACTTGGTAATTTATACCAAGTCTCCCCTACTCCCCCATATCTATGTTGTAGAGATAGTGAAACCAAGGCCCAGAAAGGGGAAACCAGTAGCCCAAGACCTGTGGCTGGTGCTGGGAAGAAAATTGCTGAGCTCATCATGTTCAAACATATCTTTATTTATTGCTAAAATAACTAAATAAATAAACTGCTCATGGTTTCTTGGGTAGTGCCCTATGGCTCCAGGTTTAGTGAACTGTATGGCAGGGTACTTCCAGGGCTCTGTGGTTTGGGAGCATCTTTGCCTTCAAGTCAGAGGTGCACAGAAGAAGTGGAGCCTCTGAGGACTTGGGAGTGGGGTGGGGTGGAAAGTGCTTGACACATGTGTCTCTGTTCTTAGACTGAGCTAATTAATCCCCCTTGACTGGAGGCCCAGCCTGATTACAAGTCCCAGTTGAGGCCAGAAGCTCAAGCCCTGAGTTTGAATGGATTCTAAGATACCCTAACTCATTGTTCAGGCTCCAAGGTTGATGAGATAGGAGCAGGAAGAAGGAGAAGGGGTACTGTGATTGTGGGAATGGGGAGAACCAGAAAGGAGGGAATTATGATGCAGTCCAGCAAGCTGCACTTCCTTTGAGCTTCTTCCCTTTCCCCACACCATCCCTCAGAGCCTCCATCCTCCCATTCTGATACCCTCCTTTCTTCCTCTGTCATAGGGGAGCTTTCAAAACCTGTTCATAAGGAGGGGGAAAATTAAGCTGCAAGTAGAACATTAGTGCTCGTTGACACCCCTGCTCATTTTTGGGCATTTAGAGAAAAGAGAAAAAATGGTGAACCCTGAGCTTTAAATCTTTTTATGCAATCAGGCTGCTTTTTAAAAAAGGAAGCCATTATTTTTAGGTTTTTCATATTTGTCTCACCATGATAAAGCGAATCATCTAACTCAAACTGAGGCCAGAGAACAAACCCAGTGCAGCTGTCAATGAAGCTTGGGAAAAAAGAGAAAAAATAGTTTTCACATGCTGTTCCATCTGGAATACTCTTCCACTTTTTCTTGAGATTGCAACTCAATTGTCACTTCTTCAAGGGTGCCTGTTCAGGAGTGCCTTCTCCCCACCACCACCACCACCATTTAAGGTCACAGTCTTATATTACCGGTTTTCAAAATTGTAATTTTACTTTTACTGGTGTGATTTTTTTTTTTTTTATTAATGGCTGTTTCCCACATTATGGAAGATGCATAAGGGCAAAGACTTCCTCGCACCTACAGGATACGATACCCATTGTTATCATAATTTCTGGAACATATTAGGTTTTCAGCAATGATTTGATGAATAAATGGATGGCATACCATACAAAATCCAGCATATGGAAGAAGAATATCTTTCACCATTTCTTCTGTCAAGAGAGGTAGTATAGCATATGAATTGCAGCTCTAGAGTCAGACTACTTGGGTTCAATTCCCAGCTTTGCCATTTACTATCTGTTTAACCTTGGGAAAATCATTTAACATCTCTGTGCCTCTGTTTCCTCATCTGTAAAAATGGGAATAACAGCAGTACTGTTTTCATAGTGCTGTTCTGAGGGCTGAATAATTTAATACATGTAAAGCATGTGCTTGATCTACTTACTACATTCAATAAATGTGAGCTTTTATTTTATTAAAATCCTTACTTCAGATTACACTGAACAATTTCATGTAGATCCTCTTTACATGAATGATGCCTTCTGACACCAGTGGCAGAGATATTACAATGTATTTTGATTCATACTCCAAGGGTCCACTCCTTACCTTCACATTCTCCGTTTCACTCCATTATTTGATTTGATGTCACGGAGGCAGGCAGGGAAGGGGTCCTTTGTTTTTCACAGCTCCTGCCTTGTGAATGTCGCCAGTGTTTCTGGAGGAGGCATAAACATGAGGGCAAAGCATAAATCCAGCAGCTGCCTAGGTTGCAAAGTGGTAAAATGAAATGTGTCTTGTGCATTGCACTTTGAAGTGACAGGAAAATAAATGGCCCATCAGCCACTAATTACTTGGCAGATCACCCATGAGGGGCTTTGACTTCCACAAGATTGCCTCAGAGTCAGCTAGGTGCTTGCAGTTTAGTATTTTAGTATTTTGGCCATTACATTAATCAATGAAGAGAAATTGAATGAAGCATGGGCTTCCTATTTATTTGGTGCAGATATATAAGGTTACTAGCTTTGAAACAGATAAGCGATGATTAGGAGGACATTGTGCCCTCTAATTCTGCTGCCCGTGGGCAACTGTAGTGGGTATCTCATCCATAAATACTGCAAATCTTCATCTTCTTGTTCCTCTGTGCAGTGTTAATGGAAAAGGCTCTTTTTTTTTTTTTGTTATGCTCATGTTGAATCTAAAGATTTTAGGGTACGGATTTCATTTTTTGTTTCCTCTGGGTGTAATAACAGCTTTGACTTTTTTTTTGGAGGGGATCTCCATGGTTCTAAGCTTACGTCCTGGAAGGAGACAGCCAGGGTTTGAGTTCTAGTGCTATCACTTACTGGCTCTGCGACCTTGGTCAAGTCACCTAACTTCTGAGCCAGTTTCCTCATGGGCAAAATCGTCCCATTCTTAAAGGTTGTTGTGAAGATTGAGTTATTACATGGAAAGCATTGATAGTAAATGCTGAGTAAATTATTATTAGTAGTATGTGTTTCCTTTTTTAGATATTCCTTTGGATAATTTATTAACTACATGGCTAAAAGCTTTACATACATTATCTTATTTAGACCTCTCAAATATGATATAGATATTATTCTTATCTCCATTGAACAAGTGAGGATACTGAGATTCTGAGAGGTTAAGTCATTTGTCCAGGATCATGCAACTAGTTAAATAATAGAGCCTCCTCTGTTTGCCACTGCATAAGGAAGAGGGAAACAGGCTGTATAGAAGAGTGAGGGCTGTCAAGTCTCCTGGTAAGGTGTTTGCTCCATCTTTAGGACAGATTGAGGAAGTTCAAGGACTTTAGGAAATCAGCCTCTCCCAGCTGAACAAAGAATGAAGCATGCCACTTGGACTTCTCTTTTATACTCGTTGATCCCTACAATATGTAGCTACCCTTTTACTCCCTGATTCCAGAGTGAACCAAAGAAATCATTTTTAGAGAGATGATATAGCACAGTGATTAAAAGCAGGGCTTCTGGATTCAAATCTGATATGTTTTGAGTGACCATGAAGGCTTATTTAACTCTCTAGAACAATAGTATTCAAACTGTGTTCTGGGGATCCCAAGAGGTCCATGAGGTCAGAACTATTCTCATAATAATACCATGATGTTATTTGCCAGTTTCACTTCCATTCTTTCATGAGATTCCAGAGGCTCCATGATGAGTAATGATGTCATAGCTCTGATGGCTAATGCTGTATGTGTGATGTATTCTTGGGTTTTAAAAACTTCAGTTCTAATATGCTAAATATTGATATATACATAACCCATATAAACCAAAACTCTTTGGGGTTCTCAATGATTTTTACAAGGGATCTTGAACTCAAAATGTTTGAGGACCATTACTTTAGGCTTTAGTTTCTTCTGCAGATTAAGAGTGATAACAGTATCAACCTTATAAAATTGTTAGAAGGATTAAATGAAGCAATGCACACAAAACTCCTATTGATCTTTTACTTTGCTCTGGAATTACTGAGTCTACAGCTAACCTTGTTAACCGTAAAGTGGATATACATATGTTAATTTACTGGAAAATGCTTGCATTAGCAATCATTCTTGTGGCCATCCCAGTGCTGGGTACAGTGGCAGTATCACAGAGGAACTTTCAATCTGTCTGGAGAGATTATCTCAGGCTCATGTGTGAAACAATGTCAAACTAGGAAAGATGGAGTGTAACTACTAAATTGAGCAGAGTATATTTGCAAAACTTCATGGTGCGAGATGCTTTTGTACTTATGTTCTCTAGGATTTCAGAGAAGAGGGAGCTAGGAGCCAGGGATTGAAGGAGGTTGGGCTGGGTGATCTATGTCCCTGAAATGTCCTAACCACACTCAGTAAGAGTGTGTGCCTTCTCAGGGAGCCTAAAGAGCATGTGCCACACCACTAATATGCACATTGGAAATGGAATGTTCCTTGGTATCTTGGAATGCTCTGGTATGCTTTAACAAACCCCTGCCCCCAAACCAAATGCTTAGTTCTTAAATCCTGTTATTGGAAAAAGCAGGAGTTTGAAGTCAGCTGGCCTGGTTTCAAATCCTGATTCTGTTATTCAGTAGCTGTGGGAGCTGGGCCATATCCTTTCATCATATGGAGTCTCAGGATCCTGATGTGGAAAATGGGATTGGTTCTAGAACCTGCCCTGCCTGGACTTGGACCCCAATGTAAGGGGAGCAAACAACATCATGTAGGCACAAGCACTTTGCAAACTGTAAAGAGCACTAAATGAACGTGTGATGGTGTCACCACACTTTTTGCCTCTTCTGCCTATTGCATCTCTACTCCCGTGATGTTCTGTAACTGGTGGCATCTGCTCCAGAGAGGAAGCAGGCCTGGAATAGCTTGGGTATTTACGGAGGAGATTGGCAGAGTCTGAGTTGTGAAACTCAGTGGTCTGCTCCAGATTGTCCTGTAAGTTCCTGACTCCCATGAGCACTAAATTTACTCTCCCCATTTTAAAAAATAGCTTCATATGGCTCTATTATGTTTCTTTTCACTTTATTTTTGGTGAAATTTAAGAGTATTCCTGTGCAAAGGGCTGTTCCTTAACTCAGGATGATCCTGTTGGACTCATAGCTCACCTCTCACTTTTCAGGCACATGGCAGGAGAGCTACTTGCTCAGCATTAGTGGGCTCCTCTAAACCCATTAAAAACTCTAAAGAATAGCCCTGCTGTTCCCAGGCATGAGAAGAATTATTTTATGTGGATTTGGGCCCTTCAAATATGCTAGGTGCTAGTGGAAGATAGCTACAGCCCTGCCCTCAGTAGGCTGCACTGCTAATGAGCTTAAATGTACCTAAGGGCAACTAAACCAGTTAAGTCCGAGAGTTGATTGCCCATGCATGCTTTGAAACCTCCTTGTCTTACTCACCATGTTACCTTAAGCAGGTCACCTCATCTCTGGAATTCAGATTCTGCATCTGTCAAGGGGAGATCTTAAGATCCTACCAGGCTGAGAGGTTAGGATTGAAGGAGGTAACATATGCTCAACATTTACCTCCATGTCTTGGCATCTAGTCAGCATTCGACAAATGTTAGCTATTATTACCCATGCTCATGCTAGGAGCTGGTCACAGTGTATAGGAAGCCGGATCCCTGACCTCTGAAGGCTTGTTCTCAAAATGAAATAAAATATGGAAACACCCCAAACATGGGTGGAAGGGCCAGGGAGATTACTGTTCAGTCCAATGATTTTTTCTCACCGGTGGTGGTATCACTGAATTCTCCTTCCTTTCTGCTGCTGCCCCATCTGACCCCCTCCCCTACTTGATGACCTTACCATAGAACAAAGCATTCTTTTAACTGCTTAGAAACCAGTTTGCATTCTGTTTTCCCATAAGTAGGGTGAGGGGGAAGGGAAAGAGAGAGGGAATAAACACCAGCTGGGATGAGAATATGAAGAAAAAACAGGTTTCTTTTCCCCATTAAAAAAAGAGTGGGGTGGTGAGGACAGGGAGAAAAATGTGTTCTTAATGCAGAGGGGCTGTCGGGAGAGCAGCACAGGCAATTTTACCAAGGCACCGCTTCTTCTAATCAGGTTGTTGCAGGCAATGTTCTGTCCCTAACCAATCATTTATTTACATTGAAAGGTGCAGACGCCAGAGGCAGGTGTCAAATCAAGTAATAACACTCTTGGAAATGAATGGTGTCTCCCCAACTCTACCAGCCTGGGAGCCTGCTCCTCTGGAGAGCTCTTTGTGAAGTTGCCTTCCCAACCAGAGCAATGGGGTGGGTCCACTATAAGAGCATTTGATATCAATCTGCAGCCACATTCCCAAACCACTTGAATGTAGGGTTGAAAGTTTGCCTTTCCAGAGGACTTGCCATCAGCTTTCCTTGAAATACCTGGAATCCTGTCAAAACTAAATCTTTGCTTGTAAGTCTTTGAGATTTTCTACCCAGAGAAAAGCAGAGACAGACCAGGGCACTGCAAAGTGTGAGGAGCTGCTGTTCATCGAAGGTAAATTAAAAATAAAAATGAATTCTACAGGTGAGGGTTCCAAAATTTTTAATTAAAATTGAACAAAATTTTAAAAATTTAGATGTCAAAATAACCCTATGAGTTGTGTACTGTTATTATCTCCATTATTAGATGTGGAAACTGAGGCAAGGGAAGACTAAGTGAGTTTAAGTAAGCAGCAAAGCCAGAATTTGAACCCAGGCAGACCAGCTCCAATGACCATGTTCTTAGCCATTACATACTCTGCTTTGTTGCCAGTTCAAAGAAAGGGCTTCCCTCTTTCTAAGCCAAACTCAGCATATAAATGCATTACCTTCCCCCCAGCATGGGACATGACTCCCAGGGATGAGCCTCCCTGGCACCGAGGGATTACTACCAAGCAACGGCTGGTGATACAACTGGAAAAAGACCTTGAATAAAAAGGGGGAAAAGGTAAAGGCAAATGAGTTTTTATGGCTAAGAGACTTCAAAGTGTGTTGGGAGGTCATCCCAGAGGTAACGCTTATGCACATCTCAGCAGGATCTCATAGACAGCCAAAGTGGATACCACACTAAATAGTGGGGCTCCTGAGGGCTCTGGAGATGCCCAGGTCCTATGGTCAGGGCAGATAGCTCCAGAGTTTGGTGCCTTGCTAGTGGGCCCTACTTTGGAGTTTGTGCTCCTGAGAGTGACAGAGTTGGACTCAGTTATGGCTTCCCTAAACATGGCTCATCTGTCCCTTCTATTTGAACCTATGTTTGGTGCTGGAGTTGGTAGGTGTACGTCCAAGAGACTTGAATCTTTGGGCTGTCCATTTGCCAGCTGGGCCCTGACCCTCAGCGGAGTTGCAACACTTACTCTCCAGTTCATTGGACTCACCTAGGACAACTAATAAGAGATGAGAATTGACAACCACCATTCCAAGGAAATGAGAGAGCTGACAACTGCAAGCAAAAGAGTCCTATCCATCGGCTGTATGGGATTGAAACCCCCTCTCAATTAGAGGTGGAGCGGACATCACCACCCCAGAATCCTCAAGATTGGGGATTGAACTATGGACTAGAGTAGACTTACTGGTATTCTACTATAGACTTATTGTGATTTCAGCAATGGAAGAAATTACAACATTGATGTGGAGGCAGTGGCCACTGGAGGCTCTGGGGGCAGGGAGAGGGAAAAACAGTTGTAATACGGGGGCTTGTTTGGGACTTGGGAATCGTCCTGAATGACATTGCAATGACAGATATAAGCCATTATATATCTTCCCATAGCCTGCAGAATTGTGTGGGAGAGAGTGTAAACTACAATGTGAACTATGGTCCATGCTCAGTGGCAATGCCCCAGGATGCATTTATTAATTGCAATGAATGTGCAACACTAATGAAGGATGTTGTTTATGTGGGAGGGTGTGGGAGGTGTGGGGAACAGGGCATATGGGAATCCCTATATTTTTTGTGTAACATTTATGTAATCTAAGTATCTTTAAAAATATAAAAAAATATATTTAAAAAAGAGAAAAAGGGCTTCCTACAGCCAAAGGTTGTTATTGTAGCATATGAATATCCTTTCTACAGCTATGTATGTTGGTATTTATTTCTCATTCATGGAAAGAATTTCTTGATGCGTTGCATGCCTTCCCACCTGTTCTGTGCACAACTGCACACACTCTCAAATAATTAAAATATTTTTCTTCTTGATTTAGTAGCTGAAATTGTTGTTCTCTTTGGAGCTTGAATGTCTTATGAGTTCTCTGTAACCTAAATTACAACTAAAGTCAGGGGAGACACTTGGTTTTCAGGGAACACTTTGTCATTCTAACCTTGGAGAAAAGGGAAGGTATTCTTCAGTGACCTGGCCTAAAAAGAAAGTCTGCACTTGAACTCCTTAGACCACACTTAGAATCATAAGAGATTAGGTAAGCATCTGAATCTTTGAATTTTCAGCCTCCTTGAGAATTCTTTTTTCTTCATCCCTTCCCCCAATCCTACCAAGGAGAAGGCTGGACCTTTCAAAGTAGGGACTTGAGTTAGTTGTCAGGTTGGCACTTCAGATTCCAGGGCCAGGTCCAATCTCCTCATGGGACATGTACAGGAATTCAGTTTCATAGACAAAACTCACGCTGGACAGTTTTCTTAAGGCTCCTATCACCTAAAAGCCTGAAGAATGGAAGAACTGTGGTCCACAGGGAAGGCCATAGGTGCTTATTTCCATGTTTCGGTTTCATTACATTTGGAAGCAGTAGTAGCAGCAGCAATACAACCTTGAACCAACTGAGCATTTAATTGAACTTTACCTGATGCAGTGACACTTTGTTTCCTGGGCAAATTCAGTTTCTAATAATGGGGAGGTAGTTATCATGGTTTAATATACTCTCATTCCAACAGAGTACTAGGGGAGCTTTTTAATATTTATGTGACAATAATTGATCTCTTACCACTGTCAAGTACTGCTAAAGACTTATCAGCTTGCTATTTCAGCACCATATGTTGTAGCCAAGATGCGCTCCATGTATCCTTCCTGTGCCTTGGGGAAAGAACATTTGCAGTGGATCAGAATAGAAAATGGTTTGGGTTTCAAAAAAGCTCCTTGTTCTTAGATTTTTCCTCAATGACCGGGTATGTAAGATGTGGCTATAAAGTAATGAGACCAGCTCCCAATGCAACTCATGAAATGAAGCCTCAGTCCTTAATTTTTCCCTTCCCCAGATATGAGCCAAGAACTGGGTGACCCAATTAAAGCGGACTTCTAGCTTCATAAATTCACCTTGTATTGAATACAACTTATTTTAAATAGGCCATTCTGTGAAATGTGAAAACCTGCCCACAATTAAAATGCTAACATCTATACCATTTGGTTTTCCTTAATGAGGCATGTGCTGATTTTGTTTGTCTTACTTCAGCAATAACAAACTTTATCACACACATACCATAAATCTCCCAGAAATCTAAGAAGCAGGCATTTTTTTAAACTTGAGCTGGATTTTCATTAGGAATTTATTTATGTGTATGTGTGAGCTATTCAGGGGAAAGATAGTTTAACTGTTTGAGACTCTGAGGGTCTCCTTAAGTAAACTGCCTCTGGGAATCACAGTGGGGATCCAGGAGCCTAAAACATTTATGTAAGCATCCCATAACCATATTCACTGGGAGACTGGCTCAGCAGCTCCTCCTTTCCATTGAGCTGGGCTTGCCATGACTCTTGGGTCCTCTGGAAGGTCACGGTTCCAGGAGGTGGGGTTAAATGAGGCAGGTGTGTTACATGACTGTGAAAATACTTATATTTTAGAAGCATCTTGACATGGTGGGTCCTAAAGAGCTCTCATTCACAAGTCCTTTCCCCAGCTGCATAATGTCTTTGAAATCAAATAATGAGCTCTTTCTATTAAAAAATGTAAACAACAAAATCTGGAAAATTTTAGATATGTCAATTGCATCAAAATGTTTTTTTTTTCCCCTGACATAAGTGCACTATCTTTTCTAAATTGAAGAAACTTCTTTTCTACTTGTCCATTTGTTTCTTTGCTTTTCAGAGGGGGAAGGGGTATTTTCAAAGCTATGTGAAAGAGACTTGAGGACGAATGTGGACATTTAACCCTTCCCCAGAGCTACTAATGAGACCACTGGCCTTAAGAGCAGAGAGAAAGTTTGATTGGGCCTGAAAGAAATTTTTCCTATTAAAACCTTCTGGGATTCTAGAAACAGGTTGAATGTGGTCATCAGGAGTCCTGTATATTTCTTAGACAGCTTTCCAAATATTTGGAAAGTCCGATCCATGGCCTTAATGCCACAGTCCAGGTGGATTATTTCTTAAAGCTCTTCCGGGTGTTCTGTTTCTGCTCTTCTTTTTTTTCTTGATCTGATGAGCTTTTCTTTTTTAAAATAAAAAGAAATTAAATTTTAAACAGAAATTTTGCCCTGCTTATCAGAGATGATAATGATATTTCACTTAAGTGTTGTGCTTTATGCCACTTCCAAGCATTGCCCCACCACTAAACTAATCTGGTCTTTACAACTCCTCTGGGAATTAGACAAGGTAAGGACTAGAATTAACCATTCCCTTTGCCCAGATGAGGAAATTAAGTAATATTTAGGCTGATGCATAGGATTTGAGATGCTTCTGTTTCCAATCAACAAACATTAATAACTTGAATTTGGTGCAACTTTATTTTAATATCCCAACCTGGTTGCCACTTATTTTCAACCCATCCTTACTCCTTTTATCTTCCACCTATGCAGTTTGGACTTTCAAATTATCTGGGAAAATTTGTGATGAAATTTCCCCTGCTATAGACTCTTTCTCCAGAAAAGTCAAAATTTTGTTCATAATTGCATCCATAGAGTGATCTCAAAGGAATGCCATGAGCCCCAGGTTTAGAACCTCTCAGTTAAGCAGTGGTGTCTCTGTTCCTTTAGAGTTTACAGGGTTTGCGAAGGTGAGTCTCTCAGAAAAGTGATGACCTAAACCGGGGCTCAGCAATTTTTTTTCTGTAAATGGCCAAATAATATTTTATGCTTTGCAGGCCATACGGCCTTTGTTGTAATTACTCAGCTCTACTGTCGTAAGATGAATGAATGGGTATGTCTGTGTTCCAACAAAACTTTATCTATGGACACTGAAATTTGAATTTCATATAATTTTTACATGTTATGAAATAGTATTCATCTTTTGATCTCTTTTCAACTGTTTAAATATATAAATACTATTCTTAGCTTGCAGGCTGTACAAAAATGGATGACTAGCTAGATTTGGCTTATGGGCCATAGTTTGCCAACCTCTGTCCTAGACCAGTCATTCTCAACTCTGGTTGTATATCAGGGTCAGTGGGGGAGCCTTTAAGAAATACTGATTCTAGGCTTTGTTCCTTGTAATTCTAACTTAGTTGGTCAAGGATGGTGCTTGGGCATCAGTCCTTTTTAAAAGCTCCTCAGCTAATTTTAATGTGCAGCCATGGTTAAAAAGAACTATTGGTCTAGAGCAGTGTATTCTAGCTCCAGATTTAGCCCAGATCTTTTATTAACCATGGAGTTGCAAACACTTAGAGGTATTTGTTTAATAGCACAGGGCCTCAACATATTCCATGGGAGAAAACTCAGATCCTAAACAGATTTCTGAATAATTTTTAAATAGTGCTTCAACTACACTTCTTCACGAGGCAGTGCAATGTAGGAGAAAGAACACCAGACAGTATGATTTATGTCAACAAACAAAGAAAGAATAAAATAAAAGTACTCATTTCCTATATATATATATACCTATATATATAAATGCATAGAAAAAGTTTTGGAAAACTACACACCAAACAGGTAACAGAAGTTACCACTGGGGAAAGTACTAGGACTGGAGGGATGTGGGTAAGGTCAGGAAGGACTTTTGATTTCAGCCAACCTTATTAGTTATGTGACCTTAGGCAAATGATTTCTCATCTCTGTGCCTCAGTTTCCTTGTCTGAAAAGTGAGAAAAATACCAAGACTTACCTCACAGATATATCTGGGATTTAAATGAGTTAAATATATATAAAAATTTAGAACAGTATCTGGCACATAGTAAATGCTCAATTATTAACTAGCCATTCTGATAAGCTAGCCATTATTATAAAAATGGTTTAGAAAATATAAAGTATTATATGGGCAATCAACCTTTTTTTCCTTCCCCCATGCAATTTAGTAGGTAACTAGATTCTTTAAACACAGGGCTTATCACCCAGCAGGAGTAGTCACTCACTCAGGAGGTATATCAGTCTCCATATGGAGGAATCTATGGCTTGAAAACAACCATCTAGAGATTCTGATATGCATTCCAAGTGGGCACGACCCTCAGTCTAGATGAATTATGTCTTCATTAATTGTCAAATATATCAGCTTTCTCTCACAGAGATAGTGCAGTGTTGGGATCCCAGGTAACAAGCAGGGAGAGAGTGATGTACACATTGGATTTTTTATTTTTTACCTTTACCAGTGGTCTTTCTTTTTTTTTTAATTAGAGAAGTTGTGAATTTACAAAACAATCATGCATACCATACAGGATTCCCATACATTGCCCCATCAACAATACCTTGCATTGTTGTCGAACATTTGTTACAAATGATGAAAGAACATCATAAAAATATTACTGCTAACTATAGTCCATAGCTTACATTTGGTGCATTTCCCCCAACCTCCACATTATTAACACCATGTATTAATATTTTATATTATAGTTCATGAGAAAATGTTCTCATATTTGTACTGTTAACCACAGTCCATCATCCACAATGGGGTTCACTGTGTTATACAGTTCCATGCTTTGTACAGTCCATCCAAAGTGCATACTCAGTGGCTCTTGGTTTCATCACAGAGCTGTGCTGTCATCATCTCAGTAAATTTTAGAACGTTTTCATTACTCCAAAAGGAAAAATCCCATACACCTTTATACCTCCATATAGTTGACCCTTAGAATTGATGTAGAATTCTTTGCCATTGATGCAAAAATATTACAATATTACTGTTACCTATAGTCCATAAGTTATATTAGTTGTATTTGGATTTTATATGGATAAAAATCCTCACTACCAACACCATCCCACTTCTACAGCATAAAAATATGACTTCAAAGAAAGATTAACTGTAGGCAACCAACAGTAACATTGAACCACAGAACCTCCTCTTACATACAACAGATAGTCTGGAAAATACATTGAATCCCAAATTCCCAGCACTTTGAATGATTCAGTATCTATCAGGGATCATTCAAAGAATGAAAAATGAATAATCTGAGTGTCCAAACTCATATGAATATTAAAATAAGTGTGCAATTTTGACTTTTGGAAGAAACTGGGAATGTATTTAGTACTAATGAGAACTTGGTCTGAGAGGAAAAAATTGGCTTTAAATGATCTATCAAACATATAATTGAAAATGGTCTATATAAGAATGTGGTGAAGTGAGAGAGGGTGTGGAGTTGGTGGTCTGACCATGAAGCTGGTAGCTTTACCAGAGAATTCAGAAGAAAGAATGAAAAGCCATGTGTTGTAACAAAAGAACACTGGCATGAATATCAGCTGACTTGGCTTCTGGACTAATCTGTCCCTGACTTCGGACTCATCAGTAAACCTCTTAGGCCTCATTTTTCTCCTCTATAATTGACAAGGCTGGATTTGATGAGTTCAAAGGTCGCTTTTGGCCTGAACATTCTATTAATTGTTAATAACTGTATCCAGAGCCATGAAGTTCTGCACGGGGCCTTCCTCTGGGGAAACCATTTATGGTATGTGAGGAGAAACAAAGCTCTCTAATGAGCTCTAACCCATTTGTGAAGTCAAATTAAACTTTGAGATCTCAGTTTTCACTGAAATGTCATTTCTAGGTTGACTGCTTTTTATCAAAAAACAAAAACAAACAAACAAACAAACAAAAAACAAAGGCCTTTTGATGCATCTCCCATAGTCACAGTGCATTGAGCTGCTTTCTTTGGAATGAGCAGCCCTATCAGCTGTAGTGGAATATGTACCTGAAAGTGACTGAGGTGTTTGCACCAATTCTACATGCTAGTGAAGGAACCTGCAGGGGAACCACACCCTAGCCCCCTTCTTCACTCCCTTTGAATCTCCTGCTATTGCTGTTATTATAAAAACGGACCTGGTGGCAAGGCCCCAGGATGTGTAAGTCCATTGAGGGTGGTGGGCCACACTTGTGGGAGATGTTTGTGTGGGATGTGGTGGGAGGTGTGGGAGGTGGGCAACATGGGAATCCCAGTGGGTTCCGTGTAATATTTTGGGTATCTAAGCACCTCTTAAAATATATTTATATATATATATATAACATTTTTGTAAGCAAATGCACATATATGCATATATATTTATATATCATTTTACAAATATTGGTATGTATGGTGAAAATTTTGATTTTTACCCA
The DNA here is from genome assembly GCA_026826555.1 of Tolypeutes matacus. NCBI lineage: Eukaryota > Metazoa > Chordata > Mammalia > Cingulata > Chlamyphoridae > Tolypeutes > Tolypeutes matacus. The sequence goes on along the minus strand of JAKSZT010054497.1, from coordinate 1,098,259 downwards.
CAATAAAAAATAAATAAATTAAAAAAAAAATTCCTAATTTTCCAGCAGTTAAAAAAAAAAAACAAAAAAAAACGGACCTGGTTCTCACTGCTGTACACTGGGCAGTGATGACTGAGAGCAGTAATGGGACCTTTGGCTAAGCACTGTTTTGTTCTTTGCACTCTGCATTGTCAGTCTGCTTTCTGTCTCAAAGGCCCTCAGTTGTAGTGGTTACAGTCTCTTTAGCTATGATGTAGTGAGGCAGCTATGGCATTGGGCTGACATTTGATGACACTCTCCATTAAGGCCTTTGTTTTTGTCTTATTAGAGATAAATTTGAACCAGTATGAATCAGGGAATCATGCTTTGCTTTAGTCATCACTTTTATTCTTTAAAAAGAAAAATCCAAGTAGTTCTGTGGATTGCAAAATGAAGGCTAATGACAAATCAGCAAAATAGTGGCCACTAGTTTAGTGCAGAACAAAAAGTAAGAACTATCCCTTGGCTTTATATAGCATATCCACACTTCATTTTGCTCTTTGGCACAATTGTGTGACCAGGTAATGGTACCTCCTCTCTACAGATTAAAATATTAATAAGTCCAGTGACTTGCCTAAGGACAGTTAGTTGATGATTGAACTGAGACTCTAATCCTAGACTTTGGATTCCAAGCCTAGTGCTTCATTTGAATAATTACAACCCTCCCCTTCTATGTTCCTTTTAGTTGAAAGCCATAACAGCATATCAGGGTTGGGAAGAGGACAATGGGCATGGTCAGCCCCAGTGTAGGCAATAAAAGGGTGTATTGTAGAGAATTAAAAATAAATAATTAAAACTACTCCAAGACAGTATGCTTTTTATTATCACCATGTCTTGGCAATTCCAAACAGTATCATATTTAAACAAAACAATTCTCCCTGCTGAGATGAACCACCTCCACCCCTCCCTTCTGGGAATCAAGGCTCTTCAGGTTGTCCATCTAGTGCCATTGTCCAGCTTCCTTACCACCCCTGCCCCCCAAATGGAGCCAGAAATTCTGCTTAAGTCCAGAAGGGAAGATAGGAAACAAAACATCTGACTTTGGACTGTAAAAAGCCCCCAGTAGGATACTGAAACAATTAGTCTATGTTTATTGAACACTGATTCCATGCTCAGCACTGGGCTAAAAGCTTGCAGGAAAGAGCAGAAGAATCAGATATGGTCCCTCTTTTAAGGAGTCCACATGTAAGGATGAGACAAGACTTACATGGAGGAAGCTACAGTTCACATTTGGCATTGCAAATAATTAGGAGTGTGATTAAGGCAGACTAGATATTCTGCAAGCATTCATTCACTCAAGAGTGAGATCTGGATTTAGGTTCAGATCCTTTCTCCAACACTCTCTAGCTCTGTGATCTTGGGCAAATAACTTAGCCTCTCTGTATTTCGGTAGCCTCAGCTGTAAAAGCTGGGGTAATGATGGTATTATAATAATAGCATTAGTATTCCTTTGAGGGTTAAATGAGATAAGAAGTACTGAAGATATTTTAACTATTATTCATTCACCAGACAGTTAGTGAGAATCTACTATTTGCCATGCACTGTGCTAGTCCTCTGTGACTCATTCATTGCTACCTGCAGTAGCATAGCAGTATAGTGTAGTAGCTGAGAGCACAGGTTCTGATACCAGATCATCTAGGTTCAAGTCCAATCTGTTGTGTTTCTGCCTGTGTGACCTTAGGCAGGTAACTTAATCTCTGTGTGCTTCATTTCCATCATCTGTAAAATGGGGAAAATAATAGTACATATTTCATTGGATTGTTGTGAGGATTAAATTAATTTATATATGTGACATATTTTGAATAGGGCCTGGAACATAGTAGGCACTCAATAAGTTTTAGGTGCTACCATGATTATGATTTGCCACTTACCAGTAATAATAGAAATTATATCAATTTGGATATTGGTAAAAGTTCCCAAGTCAGTTACAGAAATGGTTGAACCTTGAGGTGATGTTTATCTTTTGGATGTACTCTGCTTACAGCAAAACCTTGATTATCCAATATGGGGAATTCTGCTGCTGAGCTTAATTTTCTAGTTAATTAACAGGAGTTGACTAATACATTCTATTGATTTCTACCCTTGTGGTCGGAAATCTTTCTTAAATGTCTGTAGCCATTTTACCACTTTAGTAAATAGAGTCTACTGGCTGTCCCCAAGTCTGTGGTAGAGATAAAGAATATCCCAATGCCTGAGAATGATGGGTTTGATGTTAACTTGTCTAATTCTGACTGTAGTGAGCTAAGTGGCCCCCGGATCCCAGGAGAATTCTTGGAATTTCTAGTTTCCTCTATAGGCTTTACCAAAGATTACTTTTCATGGTTTTTGTAACCTTCAGTACATGAATGAGTTAGTGACTTTATAATTTTTCATGTTATTAAGGTAGAAACTCAGTTGAAGGTTGCTCTATTTCTAAAAACAAGGGCCTGGTAGCTGTGTTTCACTTTCACCATCTACCCTTATGGTTGGGTGGGACATAAAATAACTTTTTGGCAAAGGCTGAGAGTCACTTTGGACAGCAGCAGCAGAGAGGACATTCTGTACAGGCAAAAGGTTTCTCATAAAGGGTTCCGAATGTCTTTTTTACTCTCCACATCTCTCCTATCAGCCTTAATAGCTTGACACAGTGCCTGAATGTCTCATAATTAGAGTCAACCTCCAGAGCAGTGCTGTCCAATAGAACTTTCTGCCATGAAGGAAATGTCCTATATCTGTGCTGTCCTTTATGGTAGCCACTAGCTACATGTGGCTATTGGGCACATGAAAAACGGAATTTTTAATTAATTTAATTTAATAAATTTAAATGACAATAGCCACTTGTAGCATTTAGCTACCATATTGAACAGCAGAGCTCTAATTAGTCTTTTTTTTCCCTAAGGATGTTGAAGGTCCCTATTTAATTGCAGGCGTGACACTTGAGGGAAAAATATTAATTTATTATCCTTTGTTCACAACTGATTGCTGTACATATTGGCTTGTTTGCTCTTATCCCCTAAGAGGGCCCAACATGATATGGCTACAGATTATTGGGAAGTGAGGGTGATGAATGTTTTAAGGGAGAAGGGAATCTAGGCTTGGAAGACTCAGAAAGAGGGCAGGCAAATGGGTCCCACTGAAGGGCAAGTTTGGAGCCTCGTGTTGAGTGCTAAGAGAGAGATGAGAGTGATAGAAGTAAGTTTTTCCTAAGTTATTATGTTGTTTAGGGCTGATGCTGATTTAGGGAAGCAGAGTAGAAGTGAGGATGGGGGCTTGGGAAGTGAACCTGGAGTCATGACTACATTAAGTAATTTCCTTTATTCACCTTGGCCTGGAGTCAGGGGACTTGTCCAGAAGTGGCCAGCCAATGCAGTAGAAATGCCAGGCCTGGGTCCCGAAAGGCCAACTTTGGCAAATCACAGGACAGGGGCAGAAGGCAGAAGGGCAGGCAACAGCTCTGTAAAAGTTTCAGCCCTGAGAGGCTTTCACCAACCTGCCAATAGAGGTGAAATCCAACGTCTCTTCAGTGGATGTCCTTAGTACTTACATGGAATGCCAATCTGCAGACAACTGCTTCTCTCTGGGATCCCTGAGGTTTCTGCCTGCCAGAACATCACAGACAAATCAGCCTTTTCAACAGAGAAACAGGTGAGTGATTTTCTTATTATTTGAAGGTGTGATGCATCAAACATACAATAGCTTCTAGAGTGGACTTAATGGTATTCTGTTGTAGACATAGTGAAATAATTACCATTTAAAATGTACTTGAAGTCAATAAGCTACTGCAGACAGCATTAGCAATGCCCAGACTCTTGAATGAGGAGCTTGGTTTACCAGAGACCATCAGTTTTTAGTGGTTTAAGTTTTCTCTGATTCAGTTTCAGTGTTTGTCATTAGAGAAGTTTTATGTTTCAAGATTTACTCAGGAAAAGATCAACCACCCCACAGTGCAAGTTAATAGTCAGTGTCAAGTGCTAATCGCATTCCCCAAGGGAGATGAGCACCATGGTAGCAGGGATCTGGAGCTAGGAAATGGCATTTTGTCCTCCTTGTTGGAACCACATGTCAGCTGAAGGACAGGGAAGTGCTCAGACTATGTGCAGAGGAAAGAGGAGGGTTCCATGGGTAAGGGCACTCATGAGAGCTCTCAGGACTGCCTGATTCTTTTCCATTGGGAGGGCACTCATAGCTCATCTTTAAACCATATCTGCCCAGTGATAGTCACAGAATAAAGGTGCTAAGAGGACAGTTTATATGAGGAGCCAACTGTGGATATGGAGGGCTTTTCTGAGCCCCAAATTGGAACATATGGGCTGACCCATATCTGACATTGGATAGAATATCTAAAATTAGGCCTATTTTGGAAATTCTGAACATTATGGTAGATTCTGCTATGGATTACCCTCTCCTACCTAAAAAGAAATTCTCCTTGGGGAGCCACCTGCTCTGTTTGGTTGTGGGTAGTAGGGAATGGGGCTACCTTTTCCATGTACATGCACTTGGACATGCCAACCTGCAGGTCTAAACTTCATCCAGTGCTTCCCCACCCCAAACAGCTGGCTCTTAAGAACCCACAAGGGGGTCTTTGCACCTGTGGCACTCTCTGACCCAATTACTTGGCCCTGAGGAAGAGGCCTGCACAGACCCAAGAAGCAGACTTTGTGCTGTTTGGGCAGGGTATTCTGGGGTCCAGGTACCCAGACTTTGGTCTAGAAACAGAGGGTCTGGACTCCAAGTAGGCATGATCTCTTAGCCACACGGACTCATCACTTTATGGGGAGGAGTGTAGCCAGAGGAGAGCCAGAATGGAGTCCTCTGAAGGATGGACTTCAAGACAGGGACCCTTGCCTGGGTGTAAGGGCAATCCTGTTCATTTGATGCCAGTATACACAATGGAAAAAGGTAGACACACCATCGGGTTACTGTTTTTGGTCAGAAACTCCATCAGTCAGGGATTGGGTGTTGTTAGTGTTGTGACAATAGCTTCAATGAACTGAAAAGGAAGGGGTACCAAGGACCAGCCATGGTAATGACTGCCTACACCTGCTGCTTAGTATGTGGCCATTCCTGTACAACTGAGCACTGTGGGAGTCATAAGGATGAGACTCCAGACTATCCCCACATAGACTGTTAGCTGGGAGTAGGCAGTTTAAATGCAGTGAGGCAGATTTAGTCCTTGACACCCTTGGGTTTCAGGGACTTATGTCTGACAAATACTGGCATCATAGTATAAAAGCTGAACACTACTGTGGGGCTTGCTTCACAGAGCTCATGTGGGCACTATTCATGAGGAAACAGAGAAATTATTGGCACTACTAGTGGAAGGAGGCATCCCAGGAGTTGACATTTTATGCTTGTCTTTTGGAGGTGATGGGAGCTTAAGATCTGTGTTTGTGCACAACCTGGGATCTCTTTCTGGCTGTCCTGGTCATTGGTGAACTGCAGTGCTCATGCACACTTTCTTTGGGTCAGGTGGTGGCCAAGGCATTGTACCCCGTTAATTTATGTACCCTTCTATGTTATGCCTACTCTGAGGCAGCCAGACAACTCATCTGCCCTAGTTGTGCTCCTGAGTAGGACCTGTGGCATTCTCTAGATAATATAAATGATCAGAGTGGCTGCCATTGGGTGTTTTTTATTTGCCATACTCTGTGCTAAGTGATTTACATACAATTTATCACTGAATTCTCACAGCAGCGCTATTACCGCCATTTCACAAATGAACAAACTAAGGTGGAGAGGAGTTAAGTAAACTTTCCCAGGCTCATGCAGCTAGTAAGTGGCAAAGTCAGGCTACAAACTCAAGCCTGACTCCAAAGCCTATTCCCCGAACTGCAACTCCAATCTCCTGGCCGTTCTCTCCTCCTTCTGGTCCTCCTGTCTCTGGATAGAATTAACAATGAATTCTTACTCACTTTTTAGTAAGGTGCCAGGCCACATGCATTTAGTGAATTCTTACTGTGTGCATTGTCCCCCATGCTGCTCTGGGAACATACAGAAAAAAGATGAGTGTTGAGGGGCATGCACAGCAGAGAATTGGCAGAGCTGGGTAAGCTCATGTAGGCTCAGTATATTGCAAGAAAGTCTTGAAATGAATTTGTTCTTTTGAAAAACAAGAGAGACATACTTTGCCAGAGAGTATCACATTTGGTGTAGGGGGCTTGGTAAAGTGTCTGGAATGTCGCAGGCTCTCAATATTTGCTAGATGCAGTGAGACGCTTGGCAGGAAAGGGCCAGTCACATCTCTCTCTTTCCTCTCCTTTACAGGGCACAGAAATAAATTAAGCTATCCTTTTCCCTCTGTGCCTAGCAATGGGCTGCGGTGCACATAGCCAGGGCCCAACTGAATGGAAGGGGAGGGCACTCTTGACAAAGGGCAGTGCAGGGAGAAGCTGGGTGTGAGTTCCAGCTCTGTCACTTTTTAGCTCTGACCTGCAATTTACTTAACCTCTTTATCTTTCAGTTTGCACATATGTCAAATGGAGATCATAAGAGTATCCATAATGACTTCCATATCATGGGGTTGTTGTGAGGACCAAATAAGATATGCATGTTGCACAGGGACTGTCACATACTGAGCACTACAGAACTGTTGGCTGTTACTATTATTACCTCTTTTAAGAAATTTAATGACATCCAAGCAGCGCTTTAAAAATTCTTATCTCAATGTCCTTTCCAAAAGCAGGAATGCACTGAGGATATATAGAACCCAGTAAACATCTTTGAATATAGATACACACACACACACACACACACAGAGTCTGATTTAATTTTAATCAAAAGCTGTATGATTTGAAAGCTTTGAGTTTTGCTGTAACTTGCAAACTTACAAGAGGGGGAGAGAACTGTAGGAGTAAAAATTGAATATCAGGTAGGCACAGGATAAATGCTCTTTGTTACCTTACATATAAAGGCTAGATTCTTTTTTTAAACAAAGAAAATGTCATTTTGGAAAATAATAGACTATTAGTTAGAATAGCAATTTAATTTAACAATGGATCTCCTCAGAAACCAACTCAGCAAGATTAGGGAGTAGGTGCTGGATCCTAGATTCCACCTAGATAAAGGATCTATTATACAAGCTGAGAACAGTAATAAACCCATTCATTCATAAACTTCTTGATTATACTTCTCTGGTGAGGACTAATAATTTGTCTGACCTGAGCTCTCTTCCCTTCACTACAGTCATTAATACTGTCAGTGATCTAGAGTATTTACTGAATTCCCACAAGAATGAGTGATTATCACTCTGCATCAGGGGCCAACTCTTATTCAGTAAGTTCACGTACAGAGTACATCCCATGATAGTACAAAACACTGACACAGTTCTTGCTATATGCCAGATAATGTTCTAAGCAATTTACATTCATTTACACAGTTTAGTTTCATATTATCCCATTTAATTTTCCATATGAGGAAACTGAGGCAATGAGAAGTTAAAAAACTTGCTAAAGGTCATACAGCTAGTAATGAGCTGGGATTTGAACCCAGGCATTCTGGCTCAGAGTTTTTGCTATTAAAAATACCACATTGAGCTGCCTCACAAATTACAGGCTAAACAGGAGGATTTTTCTGTGGGCCTTATTATTCAGACTTCCATGTAGCTTGAACCTTTAGGAGATATGGACTGTATTTCTCATTGTTCTCTCTGTACTAGAACCTCACATGTGGATTTAAAAGAGAGAGTCCTATAATTTAGTTGTTACTTTTAGAGTGCTACAGCCTAAGCAGTCTGAGAGTTGAGATTTTGAGGGGGAGAATAAATAGCACCCCTCTTCCTTATCCATGTTCTGAAGCAATTGAAATGTAAAAAAGATGGAATAAAAAGTATTACCTTTATTCTAGATAAAGTCTAGCCTCAGATTGCTCAGTATGAGGGACAAGTATGCTTGCTAACTGAACAACAAGCCCTGGACTACCATAGACCTATCCTGCAAGGGCAGGGCTTTCAATGCTGAACAGAGCCTGGCTGAACAAGTGTTCTCATAAGACTGGCTCCCAAAGACGAATAAGGGAGGAGCTGAGTCATGCTTGGTTATTCTCCCTCCTACCTCAAATTCACCATTCAGTTAAGACCTCCCCTGACAGGGGAGGGAACAGTGAGTGAAGGAAGCAGAGTGATCAGGAGTATTTAGGGAAACTGCCCCTGGAGACTAGGAGTGGGAAAGAATGGTCCCCTCTAACACTGGGAAAAGTCCCATGATGCCGTGTTTTGGGGGAGTTTCTGCTACAGTTGCTCCGTTTTGTTTCTAGAAAAGTATATGTAATGTACCTGGTCCATAGATACATGCTCTGTGGATGAACATGATTCTGTTGTGTTTCTGTTGGGGAGTCATTATAAAGCCATCAGGATCGGTAAAGGTCAGATTTCAAGGATAATGATAATAGCAACCAGCCTTTGCATAGCTCACTCTTGCTTCTGTACCACCACGGAACAAACTTACCATGAGCTGTACTGTTCTTATTTTTTAAAATATATTTTTATTACAGAAGTTGTGACCTTTCAAAACAATCATGCACATGTGTAGAATTCCCATACAACATCTCTTCACCAACACACCACACCATGGTGGAACATTTGTTACAGATTATAAAATAATATCATCAGACTATTACCACCAACCATGGTCCATAGTGTACATTTTGTACACTTTTTCCATACCCCACATTATCAACACAGTACATATTTGGCCTTAATGCATGAATATTACAGTATTGCTGTTAACCACAGTCTACAGGTCATACCAATTGTATTTTTCCCATGCTTCTCCACATTCCACCCTGCAATAGTGATGTACATCTGCTCTAGCTCACAAAAGATACTCTTGCATCTGTACCACCAACCACAATTCTCATCCACCTCTGGGTTCACTGTGTTATTTAGTCCCTAGATTTTTCTCTAGCTTTCTTTCAATTGACATTTACATCCCTAGACTACCCTTTTCAGCTACTCTTCTTATTTTTGATTCTACCTCCCAGAGGCCTCTTTGTTCAATCAATCTTGGAGGCAGAATGGAAGAGTCAAACACACCTGGGCTCTAGTGTTAGCTTCACTGCATCTGAGCTTTGGAACTTTGGACAGTGGACAATTTACTTCTCTAAGCCCTGGTTTTCTCATCTGTAAAATGGGTATAATAGCACCTATAGCACCTACCTCATAGGTTGGTTTGATAATTCAATGAGATATAAATTGCTTAGGATAGTGCCTGCCTTGTAGTAAGTTCTTAGTGAACAGTAGCTATGATTACTCATGTTGTTCCTGCCCCTCCTCCTCCTGAGAGCCCCACTCCCCTGACAATCCAAAGCCTACACCTTATCAAAAGTGTGGGAATTGTCCTGAATGACATTGCAATGACAGATAAAGGTCATTATATATCTTGTCATAACTTACAAAATTGTGCGGGGGAGAGTGTAAACTACAATGTAAGCTATAATCCATGCTTAGTGGCAATGCTCCAAAATGTGTTCACCAATTGTAACAAATGTACCCTACAAATGAAGGATGTTGTTAATGTGGGAAAGTGTGTAGGGGTAGGGAGTAGGGCATATGGGAATCCCCTATGTTTTTTATGTAACATTTATGTAATCTAAGTATCTTTTAAAAAAATTAAAAAGTATATTTAAAAAAGTAAAAAAAAGTGAATTCAGAAAAAAAAGTGAATTCAGGTCACCAAAGCAGCTGACCCAGTGTCTTTCCCTCCCCTTCTAGAGTATATTGGCCTTTTGCTTCTCTGGACTCCTATGCTTATAGCCTGGACCAGACTATTTCATGTATTGCTTACTGGATGGTATATATCATTCTGTGGTTGTTTTGTGCTTGTACCCCCAGCTAGAATATCAGTGGGCTCTTCAGGGACAGTAAGCACTTCTCATATTTCTTGAAAATAAGATGTGGTATATGAAAACACACAGCACAGTATCTTGTGCCTGGTAGAAGCAGAGAATATTTTTTCTTCCTTCCTTTGTCCTTCTCCTTTCTCTCTCTCTCTTCCCCCTCTCCTCTTTCTCTTTCTTTCCTTTCTGCTCTCCCTCTCTTGTATACACTGAAGTACCTAGTGCAATTCTGAAGTCCCCAAAAGTGCTAAATAAATATCTGTGGACTTAGATTTGGTGTATTTCTCTCAAAACTGAGGTCCCTGTTTGTAAAATGCCTGCTGTTCACTCCATCCAACATGATTGCTTTCTTCCCTGTTGACAATGGAGAGAGAACTAAGCAACATCTGAACTATAGCCATGTGTTGTGCTAAATTGGACCCTAATAATGGGTCTGGCTTCTGAGTTAGGTTTCCTGTGAAGATCCTTGTGTGACTGCTGGGCTGTAAATCACCCCAAAGTGGGAAGTGTGCTATGTTTACTCTTGTTTTCCCAGTATCTGGCACAGTACCTTATCCATAGAAATTGTTTAGTAAACCATTCATAATGACCAATCCAACCAGAAGCTTTGTCCTATCGGAACCCCATCTGGCTTCCTTGGAGAAATTGGCAAGCTGATCCTAAAATTCATATAGAATTGCAAGGGACCTCAGATAGCCAAAACAATCCTGAAAAAGAACAAAGATGGAAGACTCCCACTTCGCAATTTCAAAACTTACTGCAAAGCTACAATAATCAAGATATTGTGGTATTGGCATAAGGCTAGAAATAGAGAGAAATGGAATAGACTTGGGAGTCCAGAAATAAATCCATACATTTATAGTCAATTGATTTTCAACAAGAGTGTCAAAACCATTCAATGAGGAAAGAAAGACCTCTTCAACAAATGGTACTGAGACAAGTGGATATCCACATGCAAAAAAATGAAGTTGGGCCCTTACCGCACACCACATAACAAAAATGAATTCAAACTAGATAAAAAATCTAAAGGTAAGAATTAAGCCTATAAAACTTTTAGAAAGAAACATAGGTGAAAATCTGCATAACCTTGGATTAGACAATGGTTTCTTAGATATGACAACCAAAACATTAGCAATCATTTTGTTCTTCAAAGGATACCATCGAGAAAGTGAAAAGACAACTATATTAGTCAGCCAAAAGGGGTGCTGATGCACAGTACCAGAAATCTGTTGGCTTTTATAAAGTGTATTTATTTGGGTAAAAGCTTACAGTTACAAGGCCCTGAAAAGTCCAACTCAAAGTTGCTCTCTCACCAAAGTCAGTTTGCCATGTGTTGAAGGAAGATGATTGCTGATCTTTGCCTGGTCTCTCCTTCTGGAGCTTCCTCTTCCTATTGAGGCTCCTTGGTCCTGGGTTCTTCCAGATCTCAGCTGTAAGCTGGCATAGAGCTTGTTTCTCAGGGCTTCCTATATCCAGCTTCTGGCATAGGGCTTGTTTCTTTCAGGCTTTCTCAGCTGCAAACTATCAGGCAAACGGCTCGTTTCTCTTCCTGGGGCTTTAGCTGTTTGAGCCTTCTCCTTTCTGCCATATGGCAGACCGAAATGACCAAGTACTTTCCTCTTCCATGTGACTTCTTGAGTGAGTTACTGTTTATATAGGCCCACTAGGGGGCGGGGATTTAACCTGAGTCACACCTTACTAACGTTGTCAGAATCAAAAGCCCTAAATTGATTTTATCAAGTAAACTTAAAATCTTTGAATTTAATTCAATCAAAGGGTATCACACCCAGAGGAACAGACCAGTTTACAAACATAATCTTTTTCTTTTTTGGGATTCATAAATAATCTCAAACTGCCACACTCACCCTCTGAACCCCAAAAAGACATTACAATATTCTAAAAAACCTTATTTCAGTAGCAATGCTAAGTACAAAATCACATCACAATCAGTTTATAGATATACAGTTTGTCTTGGGGCAAAGTCCCCTCTGGCTGCAGACCTGTGAAACTTACAAAACAATTTATCTGCTTCCAATACACAAAGGGACAGACATGGGATAAATATTTGCATTACCACAAGGAGACTTGGGAGGAAGAAACATGCACTGGTTCCCAAAAGTTCCAAAAACCTGCAGGGCATACTCCATTAGATTTCAAATTCTGAGAGTCATTCATAAGATGATGATTTGTTCTCCTTGGGGCCTCTTGGGGGCACACGCTTTCCACAGGTTTGCCCCATGGCCATTTTCTTGGTTCCACCCTCATCAAGAATCTGGATGATGACCGAGCTCCAGACTTCACCCTCCAAAAACATTGGGGTGATGGCCACTCATTCTCCAATCTCTGGGGTAGTGTCTCAACCTGCTTAACACGGTGAGGTGGTGGCAACAGTCTCCCTAATCTTTGGCATACAGGCCCAACCTTCTCAGAAGAGTGAGGTGGCGACCTGGCCTTCCCTAATCTATGGGGAACAGGCCCATCATTCTCAGAGCAATAGGGTGTCGACCTCACACTCCCCAACCAATGTGGAACAGGCCCACCCCTCTCAGAGTACTGGGGTGGTGACTTCACTCTCCTTTACACTTGGGGAATGTGCTCTGCCCTTTTTGTAGCCTGGGGTGGCAAAATTCTCCACGAACAGTGGACTGGATCATCCACCCTCTTCAAATGCTGGGGCAAATTCACCCTCTCTGTACACATGGGTAAGTTTCCTCTCTCAGCCCAAGGAGATGTCTTAATTCCAGACCTCAGCTTCCAGGGTTTTCCTCTTAAAGCTGTTTTCCATTCCATCTCTCCCATATCTATCTTTTTTAGTCTAGGCTGACAGCAGTCTTTTTCATACAGATTTTGCAAAAAGCTTGTTGTTTTAGCATGCAGGAAGCAGGGGTCCAAGCCTTCAGACAGGAACACTTTCCACAAGTCTTTCTTGGATAATAGCATTTTCAATCCTGACTCACAAGTTCCATGTTTAGTTAATTCCTCAAATGGGGCACTATCTTCTGGGGGCTTGATTTCCAGAGGAGCAGAATTTCTAGAATTAGTTTCCGGTTTCTTTCTGCCCAACAATTCAGTTCTCAGCTTATCTCTGCAAGGAGAAGCCTGGCTGCATTTTCCACATTTAGTTTGGAAATCTCCTTGGCTAAATAACCAAGCTCATAATGTTCAAGTTCTGCCTTCCACATAACATTAGGAGTCAATCTTGCTAAGTTCTCTGCAACTTTAAAACACGGATAGCCTTTCCTCCAGTTTGCAATAATAGTTTCATCATTTCCTTCTAAGGCTTTGTCAGAAATAACTTTAGGCTCCATATTCCTACAGTTTCTTCAAAGCAGTCTAGGACTTTTCCATCAAGTATCTCACAATTCCTCCAAAAAAATACCCTTTACCCATTTATAAAACTGTTCCAGCATTTTTGGTAATTGCAAAAGCACAACCCCATTCCTAATACCAAATTCTGTATTAGTCTGCCAAAGGGGTGTTGATGCAAAATACCAGAAATCTGTTGGCTTTTATAAAGGATATTTACTTGGGGTAAAAGCTTATAGTTACAAGGCCCTAAAGAGTCCAACTCAAGGCTGCTTTCTCACCAAAGTCAGTTGCCACATATTGAAGCAAGATGGTGGATGACCTCTTCCTGGTCTCTCCTTCCTTCTTCCTCTTAAGGCTCAATGGGTCCAGCTTCTTCCAATCTCAGCTGTAGGCTGGCATAGGGCTTATTTGTTGCTGGGCCTTCTGAGCTGCTCAGCTGCTCTGTTATCTTCAGCTGTAAACTATCAGGTTAATGGCTCATCTCTCCCTGGGGCCCCAGGACCAAACATGACAGAGCTCTTTCTCTTCCTGTGTGCCTTCTTGAGTGAGGGTCTATTTATATAGGCGACCAAGGGGGTGTGGATTTATCTGGAGTCACATCTTACTGATGTTGTTGAATCAAAAGCCCTAAATTGATTTTATCAAGTAAACTTAAAACCTTTGAATTTAATACAGTCAAAGGGTATCACACCCAGAGGAACAGACCAGTTTACAAACATAATATTTCTCTTTTTTGGGATTCATATATAATATCAAACTACCACAACAACCCACAGAATTGGAGAAAATATATTCAAATCATATATTTGATAAGGGCCTAGTATCCAGAATACATAAAGAACTCTTACAATTCAACAAAAGACAAATACAAATTTTGAAAATGGGCAAAGGATTTGAACATACATTTGTCCAAAGTATATGTACAGATAGTCAACAAACACATGAAAAGATGTTCAACATCATTAATCATAAAAGAAATGTTAGTCAAAACTACAATGATTCATGTGCAGAAGAATGAAGTTAGACCACTACCTCACACCATATACAAAAATCAACTCTAAATGGATCAATGACCTAAATATAAGAACTAAAATTATAAAACACTTAGACGATAAAATAGGGACAAATCTTCATGACCTGGGATTCAGCAATTGATAATTAGATACGGCAGCAAAAGCATGAGCAACAAAACAATAAATGTTATTTCATCAAAATTAAAAACATTTCTGCATCAAAGAAAATTGTCAAAGAAGTGGAAAGACAACCTACAGAATGGGAGAAAATAGTTTTAGACCATATATCAGATAAGGGTTTAATATCCAAAATATATATAAAAAACATTTACACTGCAACATCTAAAAGACAAAACACCCCAATTAAAAATGGGAAAAGGACTTGGATAAATGTTTCTCCATAGAAGATATACAGATGGCCAATAAACACATAAAAAGATGCTCAACATCATTAGTCATTAGGGAAATGCAAATTAAAACCATCACAAAAAACCACTTCACACCCACAAGGATGGCTATTATTAAAAAACGGAAAATAACAAGTGTTGGAGAGGATGTAGAGAAATTGGAACTCTAGAGAATTGTTGGTGGGTATATAAATTGGCGCAGCCACATTGGAAAGCAATATGGTGGGTCCTTAAAAAGTTAAATATAGAATTATCATTTAATCTGACAATCCCATTTCTAGATATACACCCAAAGAGTGAAAGTGGGGTTGCAAACCAATACCTGAATATGAATGTTTATGGAAGCATTATTCACAATAGCCAAAAGCTGGAAACAACCCAAATGCCCATTAACAAATGAATGGATAAAAAATGTGGTATGTACACATAGTGGAACATTATTCAGCCATAAGAAAATATAAAGTTATGAGTCATGCTGCAACATGGAAGAACCTTGAAACCATTATGCTCAGTGAAATGAGCAGGGCACATATGTGATATCACTTTTAAGAGATGATTAGAAATAGCAAATTCTCAGAGATAGAAAATAGATTATAGGTTAATGAGATAGGGTGGACGGGGAAAGGGGGAAGAGGGAGTGTGTTTGTAAAAATGTTTAAGTACCAGGGTCTGTCCGGGGTCACTAAAGTCCCATTTAGCTCACGTCAGGATGCAGTAACAAACATGCCCAAAAGGAACTGGTTACAAAACATAGAAGTTTATTTCTTCTCATATTAAGTCTAGTTATCAGTAGGGTGGTGGTGGGGTGGGGCTCTGCTCTACGTGGTAAAAAAAAAAAAAAAAAAAGAAATGAAGCTTTAGCTTTCAATTGACAGCTCAGCACCAACCACAACCACAACCACAACCAATATGACATTAAAAAATAACCTCTATAACCTGTAATCTTCTCTTAACAAATTACTTACTATACTATATTATGCAAGATTTAATTAGTATCCAAGAAGTTTTACTGACAGATGAAAAACCATATTAATTCTTCCAAGTTAAAAATGAAGATAGTTTTAAAATGTCTGACAAAGTATTATTTATAAAACATCTAGCCATTTTTTTTTCAGAAATAAAAAATCTTTCTTTAGATTAATGTATAAAATTGAATTGTCATGTATGAATGTTCTCCTAATTTTGAAAACTTCCTCAAGAAATAAACTCACACTTGCTAGGCTACTTATAATAAAAAAGACAGTTAATAACACATGCTGAATTATACGGCATTTCTGTATTTAGCTTCCTGAGTAACCGCCAAACTGTCTTCCACAGAGGCTGTACCATTTTACACTCCCACCAACAGTGAAATGGTGTCTCTGTGTCTCCACATCCTCTCCAGCACTTGCAGTCTTCTGGTTTTTATCAATAACGGCCATTCTGTAAGGCGTGAAATGGTATCTCATTATAGGCTTGATCTGCATTTCCCTAATAGCTAGTAATGTTGAGCATCTTTTCATGTGCTCTTTGGCCATTTGTATTTCCTCTTTGGAAAAACTGACTATTCAAGTCTTTTGCCCCTTTTTAAAATTTAACAAATCAATTTTATTGATACATATTAATAAAGCATACAATCCATCCAAAGTGAACAATAAATGGTATTTGGTATAATCACATATTTGTGCATTCATCACTTCAATCATTATTAGAGCATTTTCATTATTCCCATAATAATAAAAATAAATAATAAACAAAATCCCATCACCTCTCAATCTCTCTGTGCTTCACCTGCTGTACATAGCTGCTATTCTGATTCCATCTCTCTAGTTTATTTGTATTTATATTTTGTAAAAACAGTATGCAATATTACCCATATTCATATTTCACATGAGGTTTCACTAGGTTATACAGTCCCATGTTACATTTTGCAGCTTTCCTTCTAGTAATATACATGACTTTAGACTTTCCCTTTCAACTACTGTCATACAATATAATAGTACTTCTAATTACAAACACTATGATGTGCTTTCACCATTTTATTCATTTCCAAGGATTTACAAACAAACTTTTTTTTTTTAACCAAATCTGAACAGATTAACCCTCAGATTTCCATTCTCTACCCTCATTCTATTTTCTGGTGACCTATTTCCTAGTCATTAACTCTGTGAGTTTACACAATATATTAAGTTAATAATACTGCAATCATATAGTATTTGTCCTTTTGTGCCTGGTTTGCTTCACTCAACATAATGTACTCCAGGTTCAACCATGTTGTCAGATGCTTCATGACTTCATTTCTTCTTACAGCTGCGTAATAGTCCATCATGTGTATACACCACAATTTGTTTATCCATTCAGAAGTTGATGGACACCTGGATTATTTCCATCTTTTGGCAATTTTCAATAACGCCTCTATGAACATTATTCTGCAGATGTCTGTTTGTGTCACTTCTCTCAGTTCTGCTGGGTATATACCTAATTATGATATTGCAGGGTCATATGGCAAGTCTATATTCAACTTCCTTAGGAACTGCCAAACAGTCCTTCACAGTGGCTCTACCATTCTACATTCCCAACAAAAGTGAATAAGTGTTCCTATCTTTCCACATCCGCTTCAACAACTGCAGTTCTCTGACTTTTGAATACTGGCCATTCTAATAGGTGTGAAATGATATCTCATTGTAGTTTTTTTAAACAAATCAAATTTATTGATACATAATAAAGCATAAATCCATCCAAAGTACACAATCAGTGGTATTTGGTGTAATCACATATTTATTCATTCATCACTTCAGTGATCTTAGAGCACTTTCATTATTCCAATAATAATAATAATAAACAAAAAACAAACACAACTCATCACCTCTTAATCTCTCTGTGCTTCCACTGCCATACATAGCTGCTATTCTGTTTCCTTCTCTCTAGTATATTTGTATTTATATTTTGTAAAAAAATGGTTTTATATATGCAATATCACCCATATTCGTTTTTTATATGAGTTTTCACTATGTTATACAGTCCCATTTTACATTTTTTAGCTTTCCTTCTAGTAAAATACATGACCTTAGACTTACCCTTTCAACCACTGGCATACCCATTTAATAGCTCTGCTAGTTACACACACTGTGATGTGCTTTCACCATTTCTATATATTTCCAAAATTTACAAACTTTTTACCAATTTTGCACAGATTAACCCTCAGATTTCCATTCTCTACCCTCATTCTATTTTCTGGTGACCTGTATTCTAAATATTGACCCCATTAGCTTAACAATATATTTAATTAATAATAGTACAATCAATATAGTGTTTGTCCTTTTGTGTCTGGCTTGCTTCACTCAACATAATGTACTCGAGGTTCATCCATGTTGTCGTATGCTTCACAACTTCATTTCTTGTTACTGTTGCATAATATTCCATTGAGTGCATATACTACAATTTTTTTATCCATTTATCAGTTGATGGACATCTGGGTTGTTTCCAACTTTTGACAATCATGAATAATGCTGCTATGAACATTGGTGTGCAGATGTCTATTTGAGACTCTGCTCTCAGTTCTTCTGGGTATATACCTTTTAATGGTATTGCTGGGTCACATGGCAATTCTATATTCTGCTTCCTTAGGCAATGCCAAACAGTCCTCCATAGTGGCTGTCCACTCCTCTCCAACATTTACAGTTTTCTGACTTTTTAATAGTGGCCAGTCTAATAGGTGTGAAATGATATCTTATTGTAGTTTTGATTTGCATTTCCCTAATCACTAATGATATTGAACATTTTTCCATGTGTTTCTTCACCATTTGTATTTCTTCTTTGGACAATTGTCTTCTCAAGTCTTTTGCCCATTTTAAAATCTGGTGGTTTGTCTTTTTATTGTGGAGCTGTATGATCTCTATATATCATGCATATTAAACCCTTAGCAGATATGTGATTGCCAAATATTTTCTCCCATTGAGTCAGCTACCTTTTCACCCTTTTGACCAAGTCTTTGAGGTGCATAAGTGTTTAATTTTGAGGAGGTCCCATTTATCTATTTTATTCTTTTGTTGCTCATGCTTTTGGTGTAAGGTCTAAGAAACTACTGCCTACCACAAGATTTGAAGATACTTTCCTACATTTTCTTCTAGGAGTTTTATGGTTGTCACTTTTATATTTAGGTCTTTGATCCATTTTGAGTTAATTTTTGTATAAGATGTGAGATAGGGGTCCTGTTTCTTTCTTTTGGATATGACTATCCAGTACTCCCAGTACCATTTGTTGAATAGACTGTTCTTGCACACCTTTCCAGGGAGGTTTCTCTTTCAATCTCTGCTTTCCTGCGTTTGGTCTGTCCAGACCAGAACTGAGATTCAAAGTGAGCTCTGCTGGCCAAATTCAATGAAGAGAAGCCCCCCACTGCACCGCCCTTTTCCCTTGTAACAGCTAACTGGGAGGAAGACGTCTATTCCCCTCTCAATCAGCTGCAGTGAGTTACACGCAGCTTAATATCTTGGGGGCAGGGGAGGGTAGCCCTTCCCAGCCTCTGAGGGGGTTTGGTAATTCATATTTGTTGTTTCAAGTTATTCATCTCTCTGTCTGTTACCCTCCTGGGAGTTGTGTAGCACTGTCCTGGTCTGTTGGACAGCTTTTTGCCCTTTCTCTATTGTTTTTGTGAAAGAGTTGAGCCCTGCCTGACTACTCTGATGCCATCTTCCTGGAACCTCTTTTGTCCATTTAAAATTTTTTGTTGATTTTATTTTTGTTGTTGAGTTGTGTGATTTCTTTATATAACTTGAACATCATAGCCTTTTTGGATATGTGGTTTCTGAAGATTTTCTCCCATGTGTAGACTACTTTTTTGTGGGGCTTCTTTTTGAGTTGATGAAAATGTTCTGAATTTTATTTTGATGATGGTTATACAATTCAGTCAATATACTAAAAGCCATTGATTTATATACTTTAAATGGGTGAATTGTATGGCATATGAATTATAGCTTAATAAAGCAATGGGCATATAAAAGCAAAGATATACTTCATAAATGGTGTTATTATTTTTCTTCCAATGGAAAAAAAATCAAGAAGCTCTGGGGTGGGGCACAAGCTTCATTAATTTTTAAAAAGTTTCTCAGGTGATTCAATATGCAGCCCTTCCTGAGAACAACTTCACTGAGTGAATGGATGACTATATCCTAAGTAAACACTGATTGAATTGAATCAATAAATGGATGTGTGATGGTTAAGTTCTTGTGTCAATTTGGCTAGATTATGGTGTCTAATGGGTATAAAATGATATCTCATTGTAGTTTTGATTTGCATTTCCCTAATAGCTAGTGATGTTGAGCATCTTTTCATGTGCTTTTTTGCCATTTGTATTTCTTCTTTGGAAAAGTGTCTATTCAAATATCTTGCCCATTTTTTAAATGGGTTGCTTGTCTTTTTATTTTCGAGATGTAAGATTTCTTTATATATGCTGGATATTAGGCCCTTATCAGATAGGTGGTTCCCAAATATTTTCTCGCATTGAGTGGGCTGCCTTTTCAGTTTCTTGACAAACTCCTTTGAAGCACAAAAGTTATTAATTTTGAGGCAGTCCCGTTTATCTATTTTTTCTTTTGTTGCTCATGCTTTGGGTGTAAAGTTTATGAAACCAGTTCCTACTATAAGATCTCATAGATGGTCCCCTACATTATCTCCTAGGAACTTTATGGCCTTGGCTCTTATATTTAGATCTTTGTTATATCTTTAGTTAATTTTTGTATAGGGTGTGAGATGGTGACCCTCTTTCATTCTTTTGGATATGGATATCCAGTTCTCCCAGCAATATTTGTTGAAGAGGCCATCTTGTCCCATTTGAGTGGGATTAGTGGCCTTGTAGAATATCAGTTGACCATATATGCCAGGATCTGTATTAGAACTCTCAGTTTGGTTCCATTGGTCAGTATGTCTATCCTTGTGCCAATACCATGCAGTTTTTTTTTTTCATGTTTTCTTTTATTAAGTTTTTATTTATTAAAGAATGTGTGTGTCTAAAGATTCCCATACACTATCTTATTATTAACAATTTTCATTGGTGTGGTACATTTGTTACAATATATAAAAGTACATTTTTATAATTATACTATTAACTATAGTCTATGATTTAACTTAGGTTTCACATTTTCTGTTGTGCAGTTCCATATATTTTTATTTTTTTTATTTTTTATTATGGGTAAAAATCAAAATTTTCACAATACAAACCATATTTGTAAAATTATATATAAATATATATGCATATATGTGCATTTGCTTACATAAATGTTATTTTATATATATATATATATTTTAAAAGGTGCTTAGATTACCTAAATGTTACACAAAAATTACAGGGATTCCCATGTTCCCCACCTCCCACACCTCCCATAACATCCCACATAAACATCTTTCATCAGTGTGGCACATCACCTGCAATGGATATACACATCCTGGGGCTTTGCCATTAAGTATGGAACATAGTTCACATCGTAGACCACACTCTCTCCCACACAGTTCTGCATGGTATATGCTGATGTAAAATGGCCTATATCTGTCGCCGCAACGTCACTCAGGACAACCCCCAAGTCCTGAAAAAGCCCCTGTATTACAACTGCCCTTCCCCTCCCTGCCCTGAAAGCGTCTAGTGGCCACTGGCTCCACCTCACTGTTATAATTTCCTCCATTGCTTGAATCACAATATGTCTACAACAGAATACCATTAAGTTCACTCTAGTCCATAACTCTTCCCCCCATCCTGAGGGGACTGGGATAGTGATGTCCACTCCACCTCCAAGTGAGAGTGGGCTTATATCCCATGAATACGGTGGATGGGATTATCCTGCCTGCAGCTGCAGGCTCTCTCCATTCCCTGGGATGGCTGTTGTCCATCATTGTCTCCTCACCAGGTGACTTGGGTAAGTCCATTGAGCTGTAGAGTAGGAGTTTATCATGCAGTTTTGACCACTGTAATTTTGTAGTACGCTTTAAAGTCAGGTTGTGTGATTCCTCCAATGTCATTTTTCTTTCTCAATATGTTTTGGCTATTCAGGGCCCCTTGCCCTTCCAAATAAATTGCATAATTGGCTTTTCTAATTCAATATAAAACACTGTTGTAATTTTTATTCGGATTGCACTATATCTATGAATCAGTTTGGATAGGACAGACATCTTAATGATGTTTAGTCTTCCAATCCATGAACATGGAATATTCTTCCATTTATTTAGATCTTCTTTGATTTCCTTTAACAATTTTGTGATTTCTGTGTACAAGTTCTTTATATCTTTTGTTAAGTTTATTCCTAGGTATTTGATTTTTTTTAGTTGCTATTGTAAATGGAATTTTTTTCTTGATTTCTTTCTCAGATTGTTCATTATTGTTGTACAGAAACGCTACTGATTTTTTCTCATTCATCTTATATCTTGCCACTTTACTGAACTCGTTTATCAGCTCTAGAAGCTTTGTTATATATTTTTCAGGGCTTTATACAAAATATAGGGTCATGTCATGTGCAAATAATGATATTTTTACTTCTTCTTTTTGAATTTGGATGCCTTTTATTTCTTTTTCTTGCCTAAGTTCTTGAGCAAGTACTTCTAATACAACATTAAATAAGAGTGGTGACAGTGGGCATTCTTGTCTTGCTCCAGATCTTAGAAGGAAAGCCTTTAGCATTTCACCATTGAATATGATGTTAGCTGTGGGATTTTCATATACACCCTTTATCATGTTGAGTAAGTTTCTTTCTATTTCTATCTTTTGAGGAAGTTTCTTTCTACTTCTATCTTTTGAAGAGTTTTTATCAAGAAAGAATTGTATATTTTGTTAAATGCTTTTTCTGCATCAAGTATCCATGGGACAGGTGGGAGGGCTGGAAGAAGGTACAGGTGAAGTCTGGGGATTTGTAAGTCTGTGGCTAAAATGGCAATGGTGGGAATGTTCTTTTGGCATATATGGCAGGGGATGATTACTGGTGCAGGGCCTTAGGGCTGGGGGGATATGTGGGACAGGGTGCATGTGGGGCATGCTTCTATGGAATATGAAAGTGTTCATCTTGTCATAGGGTGTTATCTCAGTGGTTGGTATCTGAGTGGGTGGAGACCCACACAATAAACAATCCTGCTATGTTCTCAATTAGAGGGGCAAGAATCTCTCAAGAACATAGGCATGCCTAATAAAAGAAAACAGACCAATATGTCAAGCCCTCAATATTAATGCATGTAACTATGAAACTTCTTCAAAAACTGTAACTTAGTGGTCACCTTAGGTTCCAAGGGGAGGGGTAAAGAAGAATAGATAGAACACAGGGCATTTTTAGGGCCTTGGATTCATTCTGCATGATCTTGCAATGATGGATACAGGCCATTACACATTTCGTCAAAACCTATAAAAGTGTGCTGTGCAAAATGTAAACCAGTGACCATGATTAGTAGCAATGGTTCAGTACTTGTTCATCAATTGTAAGAAATGTACCATATTCATGTAAGATGTATTAATAGGGGAAAATGTGAGGGGGGAGGAGTGAGGTATATGGGAATTCCCTTATGAACCTTGTTCATGAGAAATTGAAACTTAGCCTAGTATTATATTTTGCCTAAGAGTTACTTCCTAAAAGCCTCCTGTTGCTCAAATGTGGCCTCTAAACCAAACTCAGCATATAAACTCATTACCATGTCCCTGGCGTGTGGCATGACTCCTGGGGATGAGCTACCCTGGCACCAAGAAATTAGCACCAACTAGTGATGCATTTGGAAAAAGATCTTGACCAAAAGGAGGGGGGATATTAAATACAAATGAGTTTTTATGGCTAAGAGATTTCAAAGTGAGTCGGGAGGTCATTCTAGAGGTTACTCTTATGCACATCTCAGCAGGAACTCATTGACTGCCAAAGTAAACAGTTCCTGAAGCAGGAGCACCCTGTCAGTGAGCCTTATCTTGGAATATATGATAACCTATCCCCACAATGAATTGGAGTTAGACTCATCTATGATTTTCCTATGCATGGCTCTTATGTCCCATTTATTTGAACCTATCATTAGCACCATATCAACTAAATATGTGTCCCAGAGACTTAAATCTTCTGGCTGTTCATATACTGGTTCAGCCCTGAATCTCAGCAGAGTTGTGGCCAACACCTACTCTCCAGTTTATCAGACTCACCTAGGACAACTAACAAAAGGATGATGATGAATAACGCCTATCCCACAAACAGAGAGTATCTACAATTGCCAGAAAGACAGATTCATCCATCTGCCCCATGGGATCTAAGGCCCCTCTCAACCAGGAGTAGAGTGGGCATCACCATCTCCAAATCCTCAAGATTGAGGAACGAACAAACATGGGGGGAATGCAACTATGGGCTAAAGTAGACTTATTATCATTCCAGTAATGGGAGAACTTGTAACATTGATATAAAGGCAGTGGTCACCAGAGTTTCTGAGGGGGAGGGGGAGGGAAGAATAGTCGTAACAGGGGGTGGATTGGGGACATCGGAATTGTTCTGCAGTACATTGCCATGATGGATACAGGCCATTATACATTTTGTCAAAACCTATAAAATTCTGCGGTGCAAAGTGTAAAGTATAATGTAAAGTATAGATCATGATTAGTAGCAATACTTCAACATGCATTCATCAATTGTAACAAATGTACCACACTAATGAAAGATGTTGTGAATGGGGGAATGTGTGGGAGGGGGAGGGAGTGGAGTATATAGGAGTCTCCTATATTTTTGATGTAATATTTTGTAATCTAAATCTTTAAAAATAAAAAAAGAAAGGTGGCTTACATTGCCTGCGGTCAAATTGCCAGAACTGCCCTGATGTATTATAGATAAGAGGATCCAAATGCTTAGAGAGATTGGAATGCTAGAGTGGATTTATCAAGTAAGACCTGCCCACCCGACCCAGGAATGTCTAGAGGATATACCTTTCATTAGGACTGTGAATAATAAACTTGTGAGACTAACTCCATCATCCCTGAAGAACTCTGTGGTTTCTGTTCTCTGGAACTCAGATATTACAGTGGGAAATGCTGTCACAGAACTGGGATCTTTCAACACAATGGGGATGATCAGATCCTGGGTTGGCATAAGACAAGTGATAGCACTTAATTGAAAAAGACAAGGTAGACATGGCTACCATAATAGACAACACTCAAAACAGCAATTAAAAGAGTCTAATTCACAGAAACCTATGGTGTTGACTAGTAGATCATGAGGTACCTCAAAGTAAAATAGATTGTCAGTGTACTAAATTCTTACTTGATATTTGTAAACACAAAGGTTCTAGGTCAACTGAACAAAAGTCTAACTTGAATTATATAAAAAAGGTCATGGCCCATTAATCAATTCCTAGACTTGAGACAGTTTACAGACCCAGAGCCCCATGAATGAAGGGAATGTTGGGTCCCCTTGGGGAAGGACCCTGTTACACTGCCAAAAATTTATACTGGTAATCTTCCTCCTAGCCTTCCCCAATGAGACCTATAGCCTTTTACCAGGATAACTGTTCACTGGGGAAAAGGAAATGATCAGACATTTTTGGATTAATAGAGACTGTCTCAGAAGTGACATTAATTCCAGGAGACCCAAAATGTCATTGTGGTCTACTAGTCAGAGTAGGGGCTTATGGAGGTCAGATGATCAATGGAGTTTAACTCAGGTCCATCTCACAGTGGGTCCAGTGGGTCCCTGGATGCATTCTGTGCTTATTTTCCCAGTTCAGGAATAAATAATTGGAATAGACATATTCAGTAGCAGGAAGAATCTTGGCATTGGTTCCCTAACTTGTGGAGTGATGGCTCTTTTGGTAGGAAAGGCCAAGTGGATGCCATTAGAACTTGCTCTGCCTAGCAGAATAGTAAATCAAAAGCTATGCTGGATTCCTGGAGGAATTGCAGAGATTAGTGCGACTATCAAGGATTTGTAAGATGCAGGGGTGGTGATTCCCACCACAACACCTTTCAACTCTATTTCTCCTGGGCAGAAAACAGATGGATTTTGGAGGATGACAGTGGATTATTGTAAACTTAACTAGGTGGTGACTTCAATTGCAGCTGCTGTTCCAGATGTGATACCCTTGCTTGAGCAAATCAATACACCCCCTGGTACCTGGTTTGCAGCTAAGGATACGACAAATAACTTTTTTCTCACTTTCTGTTAGTAAGTACCACCAGAACCAATTTGATTTCAGCTGGCAAGACCAGCAATTCACCTTCACTGTCCTATCTCAGGGGTATGTCAACTCTCTTGCCCTATGTCATAATCTAGAGGTTAAGGAAGGACCTTGATACTCTCTCCCTCCTACAAAACATCACACTAGTCCATTTTATTGATGATATCAATAAACTTGATATCTTGCAACATGAAGTTAATAAAATTTATGTCATATGATAAGGGGAGAAAATAAGGAAGAAAAAATATTTTCTTTAAGTATATATAAAAACATACTCATAACAAAACAAGGAAATATTCATAACCTTTACTGTCCTCATTTCTGTAAATGGTCATGTGGTTATAGCTCATATTTATCATTACCTACTTCCACTACCTATTCCTATATTCCCTTTACCCTCAGCAAGCACCTCAGCTGGCCATGGTTCTTTACCTGTTGGGGTGACCCAAACTTTCATTCTTGAAGATTCTGGGCCATTAGCAGTCCTGCCTGTATTGGGTTGTTGCACTTTTCCATTCACTTCAATTAGAGGGCTTGGTTGTATTGGGATGCCCTAGGAGATCTCCTGTATTCCAGGAAAATTCTTCTTTACCTTCATTGTATAATTTCAGTCCATTTCCCCTTGACAGTCAGGATCAATCACCCCAGCCAGTATAGAAATTCCTTTCCTTGTTTGTTGATTCAGAGACTTGAGGAGCCTAAAATGGCCAGGTGGCAGTATTAACTTCTAGTTCAGTGGACTCATTGCCAGCCCTTTCATGACATACCCACCTGCACCCAGATTCATGGTTAATTCAGCAAGTGGGCCTGAAATGAAGAGACAGCATACATTTGGGCATTAGAATCCCTTTAAAAAAAGAGAGCTCTGTCAACACAAAGTACAATATTATTGCATTTTTCTAAAGCTGTATGACTTTCCACATACCATCTGCCTGTTATTTTTACAAGTTCCTGCCTAAAGTAGATTTGCATGTATGCTGTCAGATTTTGAAGGCATAATTGTGATATTGTTCTTTAGAATTATTATTGTAATGTCTTCTCAGTGGTTATTTTTTATATCATGAGTTTTTATTTTTTTCCCAGGGAAGCCTCCATGAGTGACTCAAACACACATCAATCAGGGCACTCAGATGCCATCATTAGAGAGCACAAGGTGCTTAGACTGTCAAAGTTAGTGAGCTAATATATTGCTAATCAGCCCAGCTTATAATGTAATCTAATAGAGATAATTGCAATATTGACTAGAATCAGTCATTTTGCATTTTGGACCATTTCTGTTCCGTATTCACTTTCATTAAGCAGAAGTTAAAAGTGTGTGCCTGCTAAACTACTTTGTTATTACCTAAGCTTGATAACAGCAAACTTATTAGAACAGGTACACAGAACATGCAGTTATCTCCAAGCACACATCACCTTTATTGATCTATTAATGATTCTTAGTTCACAGCACACAATAATAATGATTAAAAACACATAAACAGTTAGGTCTTGCACAATCAGATGTAGTGCCAAGATACCAGGCAGCTTTCTTGATCCTGTGTTTGGTGGGGCCCTTTATGGAATGACTGAAAGACATGGGCAGGACCCTGTAGTCTAGATAGAGGCACTGCAGAAGATAATGTCTCCTTCCATATGGCAGTGCTCTGTGCCACACCTAACAGGACCTGAAGTCCTCCTTTCTCCATGTCACTTATTGCCCCTTTTCCTAGGTGGTTTCATTAGCTGACATTTTTTAGCATCACCTGTTGTTTGGTCCACTCACTTTGATCTGTTAGGCATTCAGTTCTAACACCCTTGATGTCATTGTTCCTGTTAATTTGAGTCAATGCATCCTCTTCTAATATTCATGGCACATTTTGCGTCTGCTCAGGTTAAAGATGAGGCCCGCAGCCCACCGTGGTCTCGCTTATTTTACTAAAAATTTCACTTGTCCCTAAACCCACATAATCTTTTCTTTCTATTATAATCTCTTAACCCTGTAGAAGTACACTACATTAGCAGGGGCATGTAGAAAAACTATTTCTAGCTAATGAAAATCTACAAAATCCTACCCCAAAGGATTATTCTTGATATATATTATCTAAGGGTTGGTGTTCCATACTGGATAATGGAACTGCCAAAATGAAGAAGGAGGAACATTAAGGACAGTGGTGGTATAAACATAGTGAACACATGGTAGATATTCAGGAAATATTTGCCTAATGGATAAATTCATTTCACCAAAAGGCCTTAGTAATTGTTTTGGAGATAAAAAACAAAATGAAATAAAGGCAACAGTCTTCCTCACAATGGCAGGTTTATTTGGAGGCTCAGAGAAAAAAGCAGATTGAGTTTATCCTGAGGGACAACTGAACACTTTGCAAGGGCATGAATAAATTACTTTGGACAGTGGTTCTCAAATTTTAGCATGCATCAGAATCACCCAGGGAGCTTTTTAAGACACAGGTTGCTGGTTATGGATGCTCATGTATGAATGATAAACTTCAATATAAAAAGTTAAAAAACCTACAAACTGGGCCCCACTCCCAACATTTCTGATTCACAAGGTCTGGGGTGATGCTGATGCTGCTGGTATAAGGTAAACAATCATCTTACTTTGCCCAGGACTGTGGGGTTTCCTGGGATGTGGGACTTTAGTGCTAAAACTGGGTCAATCCTGGGAAAACACTAATATTGGTGTATTAATCAAGATTCTACAGGGAATCAGAACTGATAGGATATAGATAGATGATAGATAGATGATTGATAGATAGATAGAGAGATTTATTATAGGAATTGGCTCACATGACCCTGCAGATTGGCAAGTCCAAATTCCACAAAGACTTGCGGAAGCTGAGAATTCCGATGTAGGTTTCAATGAATTCCACATGTGAATCTGGCTGGCTGAAGCAGAGATAGAAATTATTCTTTCTGAGTGCTGAAATCATAATTTCTCCATTTAAGGCCTTCAACTGTTTGAATGAGACTTTTCTCATTGCTGAAGGTAATCTTTGTTTACTGTAGATGTAATCAGCCATAGATGCTATCAACTGACTGACTATTTAAAATCCACGAAATATCCTCACAGTAACAATCAGGCCAACTCTTACATGACCAAACTACTGGACACCATAACCTAGCCAAGTTGATACATGAACTTCACCATCACATTTTGTCACCCTACTGGTCCAGGACCAGATTTAAAGAACCATAATTTTGGAATTATATGGTAACCAGAAAAGCACCCTATATGTTCAGACAATATCGTTATCCCTCAATATTCCAATTCTATAAGCTAAACCCACTGATTGAATCAATTCATAGAGTGATTGTGTATTTCTGCTTGGAAATTCAGTGTAAGTGGTCTGGTGTACTTTTATGATCTGATTCATAGCACTCTGGCTCCTGTCCCCTCCTAACCATCTTGTCTGAGTCCCTGAACTAAAGGAGACTCCAGTTCAGCTTTGCTGTATTCTTCAGGCAGCATCTGCCTTCAGACAAGAGCCACTGTGAGAGGCTCTCTGGAAAGCAGTGGAAAGAACAGGCTCAGATGATCTACATTTAAATCTATTACTTTTTAGCTATGTAGCCTTGCTTAAGCCACTCAGTCTTCCTGAGTTTCAATTTCCTCGTGTAGAAAATGAGGATTACGTCTTCCTTACAGGTATTGTTATGAGAGCTGTTGTGAGGGTTAAAGTGAATGTTTAAATTGTCATATGTATGATGCCTGGCACATATTATGCACAAAATAAATGGAAGCTTGAATCATAAAAATCCTAAGGTCTAAGGCTCATTATTGGATAGCATAGGATTGTAGCAACAACACTAGGATGCAAAGTTTGCCTTTCCCCAAAGTGAACTTTAAAGAGTTATACAGTCACTAATATGATGTATTTTGACTTTGTTAGGTGACTTTAGAGATCCCAGTGAAATCCCAGAAGAGATCTCCAAGAAGTCAATTATGTTACAGAAAGAAAATTCAAAGAGAAATAATTCTTTCTATCAGGAGAGTAAGCAGTGCTAATGGGTTAAGAATCATTTTGAATATTTGCAATTGACAGAGCTTCTCCCTACACCCACCTAACCGTCGGCAGCAACATTTTCAAGTAGGCAAAGTTTGTTTCCTCATCCTCACTGGCTTCTAACGCTTCCAGGACCACCAATCCCAGGGTTCTTTCTAACCACCCCTCTTACTTCTGTCTTCCAGGTAATGCTGCGAGCTAGAAAGATTATCCACCTTTGTTCTCCCAGTCACATCTCCATTCTTTTATGCCAGTGGTTTTAAACCAGGGGTGGTTTTGCCCACAGGGAACATTTGACAATGTCTGGAGACAGTTTTGGTCATCACAATTGAGGGAGTTACTGTTGGCATCTAGTGGATAGAGACCAGAGATGCTGATAAGCATCCTACAATGGACAGGATAGTCCTCCAACAACAAAAAATGATCTGTCCCAAAATGTGAATAGTACTGTTGTTGAGAAACTGCTCTAAGCCTTCACTTATCAAATTGCTGACCATATGCTCTATTTCTCAGCATCAGAGCAAATACCTTCCTAGAGCATCAACTTTGTTCCAAGATTTTGAGACATTTCTAAAGTACTGAAACAAACGTGGATATATTATGGTCTGGAACGCAAAATATTTTAAGTTATGAGTCTAGAAGTAAAGAAATTCTGGGGTTACTCTAGCTTTCTGTCTCTGTCCCCAGACCTCTAGTGCTTACTAGAGGTGCTCACCTCTGCTGTTTGCTGGAATCCAGTGGAAACCTTAGGGAATCTAGGTCCTAAGACCTTGGCCAACCCTTGGTCATCTGATTGTGCATTTCACACTAATAATTTCATAGCTGAAAATGGGCTAAATTATCTCCCATTCCATAATTACATTTCAAAGTCTTGTTTCTGGAAATGGCAATGCCTTAACCTGAAGAAATGTGTCCCAGTTGGTGGAATTTCTGGCACCTAGGGGGAATTAACTTTAAGTACAGCAATTTTAAGTTTTCTATCTCCACATGACTTTGGCAGCCCTGCACTTCACTTATTTGATTTTCACACATTGCATGTTCTCTTCCAAACTCTTTGCTCTTATATATAATAGAAAAAAACTAATAACTTCCATGTTTTTATTTAGGAATGGTTGGGTTCATCAGAATTAGCTTGAGGACATGTTTTTACTTAATTTTCTTTACCAACAGATTAAAAATCTGCTTACAAAATTTGTTATGCTAATTCTTGTTTTTCTATCTATTTGAATTCACACATGGAAACTGAGACGGTCTGGACTGGAAGAGTGTGTTTCCATAGCTCAGGAAACTTTTCTCACCAAGATATGTTGAAATTCTGTGCATAGTCAATCAGAGCTGCTGTGCCTCATTAAGGAATACCTGATTCACATATTGATCTAAGTTGATGCATGTCTTAGTAAAAGATGACTAATCATAGCTGAGATTCCTATAGTGCTTACTATGTGCCAGGTACTGTTCTAACCTCTCTCTCTGGTTCATTCCTTCCTTCCCTTCCTCTCTCTTTCTCTTTCTCTGTCTCTCTCTGAAGGAGTGTGTATTTGTGTGTGTGTGTCTCTCTATGATCGAATGGCTTGGGGCCCATTTCCAGGACTTTCAAGGCCTCTTCCTAGGGTGTATTCTCCCAAAGGCAGACTGTGCTACTAGTATGCACACCTTCAGGGCCAAAGGGTGGCTGTTTGTTGGGAGTGTGGATGAAACTTGGAACGTAGACCTAGGGTGTCCACCAACATACTTATAAGGCAGGATGGCACAGGTTGGAGCCAGGAGTGGGAAGAAAAAGAGGATGAGCTACAGGTCAGGGGTCGGATTTCCCTGTGATGCCAAATTTTTGTGAAGAACTCTGAGTAGTACAGGAATTCTATAAACCTGGACTTCCAGGTTGTTATGCAGGTATATTTATCAAGACAAGAGGACAGCACCTATTTTATTTAACAGCTTGTTAGTTTAACTTATTTGGACAAATGTGGACCCCCATTTGTACTCTTGCCCCAGTTCCCCACAAATGGTACAGACAGACCTGTTTTAGGTTATGGGTACATAGATGTAGCCAGAAAGTCTGAAAGGGTTACCAGGGAAAAGTGGATAGTAATGGTTGGTGGAAAGGGGGAGGAAGAGAATGAGGAAATATACTGGCAGGGGCAAAAATAATCACTACGTCTCAGAGACAGTGTCTGGATAGTTCCAATAAAATGAGTGATTTAGTATATAAACTTTTGTTGTTGTTGTTGCTGCTGCTGATCAATGATAGCTAATTGGGGGATTAAAAATTTGAGTTCTTTTGTTTTGACAGACCTAATGTTCTTTCATGACTTTTATTTATTTTTTAATTACATTTTAAAAATTTATTTAGTTTAAAGAAACTTTAGCTTACATAAATGTTACATAAAAAATATAGGGGATTCCCATATGCTTCACTCCCTCCCACTCCCCCATTTTCCCACATTAACAACATCCTACATTAGTGTGGTACATTTGTTACAACTGATGAACTCATATTGAAGCATTTTTACTAACCATGGATTATAGTTTACATTATAGTTTGCAATCTATCCTGTGCAATTCTGTAAGCTATGACAAAATATATAATGGCCTGTATCCATTATTGTAACTTCATGCAGGACAATTCCAATGTCCTGAAAATGCCCCCATGTTATACCTATTTTTCCCTCTCTTTCCCCTCAGAACCTCCAGGACAGGGCGCACCTGGGGCGAGCTTCTATGGAATATGTAAGTGTTCATCTTGTCATAGTGTGTTATATCAATGGGTGGAGACCCTCACAATAAACAAGAAAATATTAAACGCCCATCCTGGGGAGTCATGCTATGTTCTCAAATAAAAGGGCAAGAGTCTCCCAAGAGCATAGGCAGTGCCTAATAAAATATGTCAAGCCTTCAATATTATTGCAAATAACTATGAATCTTATGCTTCAAAAAGTGAAGCAAGTATATAAACTCTTGAACCAAACTCTCTGGGTTTGAATCCTATCTCTGCAACTTGTTAGTTAGCTATATAACCTTGGGCAAGGCACTTAACCCCTATATTTCTCAGTTTTCTCATCTATAAAATGGAGGTAATATTTATCTATCTTACATGACACAAAAATGCTTAAACAGTGCCTGGCTAATGGTATATCTCATGTAAATATTAGCTTTTTATTATTCCTATTTTAGGCTAGCTGGATGTGGCATGCAGATATCCTCGGGGAATTCCCAAAAGGAACATCCTTATTTTTTCCAGAGCACCCCCAAAAATGATTGGAGTGAAAAGAAGTATTCCTCCTCAAATGGGCTTCCCTGTAGGGTGGATAGTGTGGGATTAGGCTAGGGGACATCTCCTCGATTTTTGCCTCCTAAGGTAGAAGGAAGGCCTGGATCACAATTTCTCTGGGGAAAGTGTTTGGGATGGGAGATGCCCAGGGTGTGGTTGGACATCTGCTTGGTAGGCTGGGTAGTCACTAGGTCTATTATGGGGTGAAGGCTATGGATTGGACAGCAGTGACCCCCGATTCCTAACATCTCTTCCTACTAACCTAAGCATATTTGGAATCAGCTTGGCAGAAACTGTGGCAGTTGCCATTTCAAATGATGTGTCTCTTAGGCCACATAGTAGTTTCTAAGTTACAGAGCACCTAGGTAGTCGTCATTTCAGCAGGAACAGACTTCCTGGTTGGAGTAGTACTTCCTAGGCACCTTCTAGACCCGAGATTGCAGCATTCTGGTGCAGCCAGATGCATCAGTAAGGGATGAATGGGAAATATTGCAGGGCACTTGTAAGCACCCCTGAAGATTTCCAGAAATACTCCATAAACCGGTGAACTGCTGCATTAAAACAGGTGGAAACTAAGAACTATTGGGATTTTGATAATAGTGCTAATGTGATCTCATTGTATTCACTGGTTGGCCTAGCTTGGGATTATTTGGATTCCAGCAGGATTTTAAGCAATGGAAAGATATGATTAGATTTGAGACTTAGGATACTCTGGTATTAGTGTAGAAATGGTATAAGAGCTTTGCAGAAGTAGCAGTTAAGAAGCAGTTACAATAGTGTCCTGGTACTAAATTTTGAGGGGCTGTCTAAGGCCGTGAAAATAGGTATAGAGTGAAGGCAAGAGCTTAAAAATGTTTCAGAGATAAGCTCAATAAGATATCATATTGTATTTGTTTTGATGCACAAGATAAAGGGGAATGAGATGTTAAAGATGTTTCTCAAGGGAGGAGCAAGTGTTGTGAGAGAAGAGGTCAAGTCATTTGCCACGATGGGGCCAAGTAATAACTGTCCACTGAATGGTGAAATTAGAAGGCCCTTGTGCCTTTGGTGCTTTGTTTCCAGTGGTCCTTCCTCCCACCCCTTGCTCACACTCTGTTCTTATGTTGTGCCTTGGATGCTGTTGTCCCTCATGGATATGCTACAACTTTAGCCTGCCTTCTTGCTCTGGACCTTATCTGAAGCCAGTTCACCCCAATTAGAATTCTTGGCCCCGGGCCCCATTCCATTAGGGCTCCCCTAGGGGAAAGAGTTGCCAACAGTTGCTCACCTGCTTCATACTAATGGGATCATATATGTCTCTCCAAGGGATACTGGCATTTTTAAGGGTGGTCTTAAGGATACCCTTTTGACCCAAAGGAATGAATCTCTGATGGTGGAAATTTCCAGTTACATGACTAGGGGAAGTGACATGTAGAGAGGAAATTTAACTTTTGTAAAAGGAAAAACAAAAACTATGAAATTTTAATGGATTTGCCTGAGGTCATGCTGAAAAGGAGATGGGATCGTTTTCTATTCTTTCATCCCAGACTACTGCTGCCTTAGCCTCCCTAGTATCCTTATTCTTGGTAGAACCCGTGCTACCCAACATTTCCCATCCACCAAGCCCCAACACTAGTCCTTTGGGGGATTGAAATGGTTTTGCTCTGGCCTTGTCTGCTTGGCTGTGTCTCCTATGCTATCTTCTGTGGGGTAGGTTTCCTAGGATCAGGCCCCAGACCCTTTTCAGACAGGCTCTGAATTGCTGCCAGGGAACTACTCTGATTTGAGGAAGAATTCCAGGATGTAATAATCACCTGTGAAAACAAATAGCATAAAGATGGAACAACTGACACTTAAAATGTATTTACTCCTGTCTAAGGTCCTTTTTTTACCTAACAGAAAGTGTAAGGTATGCTCTCAGATTGTCAGTAGGAACATTAGCCTTGGAGGTATCCTATAATGAGAGAAAAGATAATATAATCTTTTTAACTAGAGAAATTGTATACTTACAGAAAAATCATGCAGAAAACACACAACTCCTATATACCCCCTTCTATTATTAAGACATTGCATTAAGTATAGTACCATTATTACAATTGAT
The DNA here is from genome assembly GCA_026826555.1 of Tolypeutes matacus. Taxonomy (NCBI): domain Eukaryota; kingdom Metazoa; phylum Chordata; class Mammalia; order Cingulata; family Chlamyphoridae; genus Tolypeutes; species Tolypeutes matacus. Next base: position 1,063,208 of record JAKSZT010054497.1, on the reverse strand, counting down.
GAAAGAATATTAATATAATTATACTATTAAATATAGTCCATATTTTATATGTGCTTCAAAGGAGTTTGTCAAGAAAGTGAAAAGGCAGCCCACTCAATGGGAGAAAAAATTTGGGAACCACCTATCTGATAAGGGCCTAATATCCAGCATATATAAAGAAATCTTACATCTCGAAAATAAAAAGCCAAGCAACCATTAAAAGATGCTTGACGTTCCATCATCCCAAATATGAACTCAATACAATTTAAGCATTAACTCACCATTCCCTACCCCCACCCAGTCCCCTGGCAACCTATATTCTAGATTTCAACTCTATGAGTACGTTTATTCTAATTGTTTCAAATCAGTGAGATCATACAATATTTGTCATTTTGTGCCTGACATTTCATGCAGCATGATGTCTTCAAGTTTCAGCCATGTTGTCACATGTATCACAACTCCATTCCTTTTTACAGCTGAATAATATTCTGTTGTTGAGTATAAATCACGTTTTGTTTATCCATTCACCAGTTGATGGACACTTGAGTTGCTTCCATCTTTTGGCAATTGTGAAGAATGCCGCTGTGGACATTGGTGTGCAAATATCTGTTCAAGTCCCTGCTTTCAATTTTTTTGGGTATATACTGAGTAATATGGTAATTCTATACTTTCTGAGAAACCACCAAACTATCTTCCAGAGCTCTCTCAAGATCCCCATTGGGCACTCACTGCCATGAATTGTGCAAGTCCTAGAAAGCTATAAAGCATGACTTGGCTTAAAGAAAAATAGATTGCTTTTCTAATACTTACTGAACAGTTCAAACAGATGTTTAAATCTCTATGCATTTTACATAATTAAAATTTTAAATTTGGGCTCTTTGAACAGGTAAATGAATAGGGATCAGAGGTATAAATATTTTCATGCTGAGGTGATTCATTTTGTGATCTCAGGTTTATTACTATAAAGAGGGCTGTCCCCAGGCAAAATAGAAAAGTAGAGACATTTATACTTATTGCCTCTTTACCTCCCAGCATTCCAGGATCCCTGGCTAGCCTATGGCTGCTCAGTACTTCCTACTGTATGACTCATCCAGTATCAGTTCTTCACTCTGCCATCAAAAGTTATCTGTCCTCTATTTTGTTCCCTAAAGGTTTTTCTGGATGTATTAGGGTAATGGAGCTGCAGTGACAGTTTTACCTCCCAAATATCAGTGGCTTAAAACAATAGAATTTGATTTTTCAGGCACATAAAATTCCAAAACGGGTGCTCTTGATTGCCTGGTGGCTCTCATTTAGGGACCCAGGTTATTTTTATCTTGTGGCTCTATAATCTTCAATATGTCTATTCCAAGGTTGCCATGCTTCTCTGAATCAAGTGGGCAGAAGAAGAAAGCGCATGGAGAATCACGTGTGTGAGGTTTTTATGGGCCAGGCCTGGAAGTTTAGCTTCTACTCATATTTTATGGCTATGCCTAATTGCAAGGGAGACTGGGAAATACGCTCCTAGCTGTGGGTCTAGGATAGAGAATAAACAGCTAAGCAACATCTTCCATTCTTGGTAATTAAAGCAAATCTAGTGAACAAGTTTGCAATAAAGGATTAGTATCTAACCCTCCTATGGTATTTGCATTTCAAATCAGGCTTTTTTGGAAAAAATGATACAGAATTGGAAAACTGATTGGTGTATTAAATATGGAATTGCATTTATTTCTTTGTCTTTCAGTTACTTGTCAAATGTCATCTGTCCAAACTTCTTCAAATCCTTGATACTGACAGAATGAATACAAATAATGCTACAGTGCTCTTTTTCTTTGTCTCTCTTGCTGGCTTACTCTTTTGTGCTCTCTCTCTCTTACACACACACACACACACACACACGTGCGTGCACATATGAGGATGGTGACTGAAAAAGTAGTGAGAAGCTTTTTTGAGATACTTTCCATTTTATTTCAACTGGGATTTCTGCTGAGGACTGCTGTGATCACAATTCCAGCACTGTTTACCACTGAAGTAGTTACTCAAATGTACATTCATCAAGTAATAAATCTAATCTAACAGAAAATTGGTGGCTTAGGTTGTTTTAAAGGGGAGATTCTAACATTTCACATTCACTAAGATACATGAAAATTGAGTAAGTAAATATGGTGAAATCCCCTTTTATATAATAAGTTGAAATTAAGGACATTTGAAAAATGTAAACTGGCAATTTATCGAGAATATTTTATATGGGAATCTGTTCTATTTTGCTTGGGTCATGGTGGGAGATTAGCAAATATCTCTGTTCCTTCTTTATATCTTTAGCAATATATTAGGATATTGAGACACTTTATAAAAAATAAAACAAATTCTTAATCTTTATTCATATCTTTATTTACAACTAGTCTGCTGGTTTCATTTACATGGCATTTTATGTCACTGGCTCTGACCTTTAAATTATCCTTGCTGGTGGCTCAGATCATTTATCGTTTGGTACTAATGTCATAATATACAGTTGCAGTGATGACTATTACCAACTCAATATAGGATTAAAAGAATTCTTAAAGCAATTGAAGACGCACTTTTAGAAGCAAATACTGTAATACTGCTATTGTTGAACTGGTGAAATTTTAAGAGCTTGACTCACTGGAGTTGTTAAGGATGATTTTGAAGCTGTTGTCCCATCTTTGATAATGTAGGTTTGATACTTTCCCAGTTAAGCATCTCCATATGTCAGCTCTATTTTCTTATCTGACTTCCCACCCTTTTCCACATATTAGAAGACTAAGCTATGAAAAATTCCATCCTATATAGCTGTATTTAATTTTCAGTGCACTTGGAGATCTTCTTTCTCTGAATCTCCACGTTAAGTCTACTCTAGATATAGTGCCCAAATGCTTTTCCCTTTCACATTGCCCCTCCAGGCAAACTCTACTCCCCATCCTACCCTTCAACCAATATCTGAAACTTAACCCTTTTCAGACAGTAACACCTCTCCCAGTGTCTTACACCAGCAGGAATTTGTAATATTGATTTCCTAATTCCTATGCACAGATTACATGTGGCCTCTGCCTTCGGGCAGTTTATTTTCCTTGACAGACAACATCATAGCTAAAAGTCCTGTTGACAACGACTCTTCGGAATTTATCAATGTGAAACTCAGCCAGCAGAAACAATGATGTGCTTTTTAGCAGTTATAGTATAATCATTAAGAATGTGGACTCCAAAGTTGGGCAAGTCCATGTTCAAATCCAGCCCAGATAGTTCCTAGCTGTGTGACTTTGGGGGAATTGTTTCCTCTTCTTAAAAGATGATGATAGTGCTTACCTCTTGGGTTGTTGTGTGGGTAAAACTAAATAATAAATGTAAAGTAATGACAATAAATGCATAGTCATGCAGTACCTGGCACAACATAATCACTCCATAAATGTAAGCTACTATTATTGCAGATGGTACTTGCGAAAATACCTGATAATACTGGCCCCTGACCAGAAAACTGGGAGATGGATGAGGTTTGCCCTTGTTACAAAGTTAAGCAGACAAGTTTAGGGGACAAGAATATATTGCCTCATAGCAAGAGGGAAAACCTTGTTATTTTAGAATGCAGAGGGAATAGTAAAAATTGCCTCTGAAAACTGCCGAGTGTTCTGGTATCAAGGGAATTGACTGACTCCTCCATCCACAGGGTTGAAGTGGCCCAACTGGATTCCAGAACCTAAACCCCAGGGTTTGATTTGGGACTTAAAAGTTGTTCCAAAGTGATAAAAAATGGGAGTCATGTCCTTACTGAGTGCCAAAAATCAGAACCATAGAAACCATAATTCATTTGTCAAGTCCAAAGGGAGAGAGTAGAACCAGAACCAGAACCTAAAAGCAAAGGCTCAAAGCAGGACAGAATTTCTTTGGAGTAGGGGAGCAGGAAAGCAGGAGCAAGAAGAGAGGCAAGATGAGGGAACCGAGTTGGGTAGTGGAAATAGAGCTGGAGTACCCATGGCTCTTTTTAAATTAAATTTATTGACATATCTCACTCATATATAAACACACATAAACAATGAGTGTGTAGTAATAGTTGTGAACTTACAAAGCAAACATGCATAATATCATACAGGGGTCCCATACATCAATCCACCACCAACTCTTTGCATTGTTGTGAGACATTTGTTACAAATTAGTAAAGAATATTGTCAAAATCTTACTACTAACTATAGTCCTTATCTTACATGTTGTGTATTTCCCCCCCCCAATCCACCCTATTATTATTTTTAAAATATATTTTTATTACAGAAGTTGTGAACTTATAAAACAATCATGCACATGTGCAGAATTCCCATACAACACCCCTCTATTAACATACCACATTGTGGTGGAACATTAATATCATCAAACTATTATTGCTAACCATGGTCCATAGCATACATATGGCGCACTGTTTCCATACATCCCCATTATCAACAGAGTACATCTTTGGCATAGATGTATGAATATTACAGTACTGCTGTTAACCATAGTCCATAGGTCACTCCAGTTGTAGTTTTCCCATGCTTCTCCATATTCCCACCACCCTGCAATAGTGAAGAACGTTACTCTAGCTCACAAAGGACACTCTTGCATCTGTACCATCAACCACAATTCTCATCCACCTCTGGGTTTACTGTGTTATTCAGTCCCTAGATTTTTCTCTAGCTTTCTTTCAATTGACATTTACATCCCTAGATTACCCTTTCCAGCCACATTCCCATTTATAAACCAGCTGTTACTCACTATTATGTGTTACCATCAACTCTGTACGTTTCCACACTTTTACAGTAAAGATAATGAAAACTTTTACATACATTAAGCATCAGTAGTCCGTCTCAGTCTTTCTCTTATCTCCTTTAAGAATCCACCACCTACCACCAGGTCTTGAAGATGTTTTCCTACATTTTCCTCTAGGAGCTTTATGGTACTTGCTTTTATATTTAGGTCTTTGATCCAGTTTGAGTTAATTTTTGTATAAGGTGTGATATAGGGGTCCTCTCTCTTTCTTTTGGCTATGGATATCCAGTTCTCACAGCACCAGTTGTTGAATGGATTGTTCTTCCCGAGCTGGGTTGGTATGACTTGTCAAAAGTCACTTGATCATAGTATGAGGGTCTGTTTCTGAACCATCAATTTGGTTCCATTGGTCTATGTGTCTGTTTTTATGCCAGTATCATGCTGTTTTTACCACTGTAGCTAGGTAATATGATTTAAATTCTGGAAGTGAGAGTCTTCCAACTTCACTTTTCCTTTTTAAGATATTTCTGACTATTCGGGACCCCTTACCCTTCCAAATAAATGTGATAATTGTGTTTTATATTTATTTTTTAAAATGCTGGTGGATTTTTTATTGGGATTGCATTGAATCTGTATATCAATTTGGGTAGAATTGACATTTTAATGATATTTAGTCTTTCAATAAATGAGCATGGAATGTTCTTCCAATTATTTAGTTCTTTTTAAATTTCTTTTAACAATGCATTGTAGTTTTCTGAATACAAGTGCTTTACATCCTTGGTTAAGTTTATTCCTAAATATTTTATTCTTTTAGTCACTATTGTAAATGGAATTTTTTTTACTGACTTCCTCCACAGATTGCACATTGCTAGTATCTTTAAAGTCTTTTTCATCTGATATAAGTATAGCTACTCAGGCTTTTTGTTGTTGTTGTTGTTACAGCATGTGTGGGATATCTTTTTCCAGCCTTTACTTTCAATCTATTGGGATCCTTGGGTCTAAGGTGAGTCTCTTGCTGGCAGCATATAGATGGCTCATATTTTCTTATCCAGTCTGCCAGTCTGTCTTTTGATTGAAGAGTTTAATCCATTAACATTCGATGTTATTACTGTAAAGGCAGTTCTTATTTCATCCAGTTTGACCTTTTGGTTTTACCTGTCATATTTTATTTTCACCATTCTTTTGAGATTTTTAGTTACTTTTACTGATATAATCGTCATTTCTATACTCTCTTCCAAGTGCCTCTCTCCTGTCTTTTCAGACTGTAGCACACCTTTTAGTATTTCTTGAAAAGCTGATGTCTTTGTTATAAACTCTCTCAGTTTCTGATTATATGTGGATATTCTAAACTTGCCCTCATTTTTGAAAGACAATCTTGTTAGATATAAGATTCTTGGCTGGAAGTTTTTCTCTTTCACTATCTTATATATATCATACTGCTGTCTTCTTGCCTCCATGGTTTCTGATGGGAAATTGACACTTAATTTTATTGGGTATCCCTTATATGTTATACATCAGTTTTCTCTTGCTGCTCTCAGAATTTTCTTTGTCTTTGGCATTTGACATTCTGATTAGTATGTGTCTCAGAGTTGGTCTATTGGTATTTATCCGGATGGGAGTACATTGTGCTTCTTGGACACAGATATTTATGTCCTTCAGTATGGCTGGGAAATTTTCTACCATTATTACTTCAAATGTTCCTTCTGCTCCTTTTCTCTACTCTTCTCCTACTAGGACACCCATGACAAGTATGTTTGCACATCTCTTGCTGTTGTTTAATTCCCTGAGAACTTGTTTAAGTTTTTCTATTCTTTTCTTCATCTGGTCTTTTGTATGTTTGCTCCAAAAGGCCATGTCTCCAAGCTCATCAATCTTTTCTTCTGCTTTCTCAAATCTGTTGTTATATGACTCCAGTGTATTTTTTATTTCATTTATTGTGTCTTTCATTCCCAAAAGATTTGCTATTTTTCTAAGTACAATTTCAAATTCTTTTTTGTGCTCACCCAGTGTCTTCTTAATATTCTTAATCTCTTAAGCCATCTCATTGAATTTATTTATTTATTTATCTATTTATTTATTTATTTATTTATTAAAGATTTTATTTATTTATTCATTTATCCCCCCCTTGCTGCTTGTGCTCTCTGGGTCAGCTAACCACACCGTGCGGGCGGGCTTGCCTTCACCAGGAGGCCCCGGGAACCGAACCCAGGGCCTCCCATATGGTAAATGGGAGCCCTACTGATTGAGCCACAGCCGCTTCCCAATTTATTTATTTTTTAACTTTTTTTTATTGTGGGTAAAAATCAAAATTTTCACAATACATACCAATATTTGTAAAATGATATATAAATATATATGCATATATGTGCATTTGCTTACATAAATGTTATATATATATGTATATATATATATATATATATATTTTTTTTAAAGGTGCTTAGATTACCAGATATTACACAGAAATTACAGGGATTCCCATGTTCCCCACCTCCCACACCTCCCACAACATCCCACACAAACATCCTTCATCAATGTGGCACATCATCCGCAATGGATATACACATCCTGGGGCCTTGCCACCAAGCATAGACCACAGTTCATATCGTAGACCACACTCTCTCCCACACAGTTCTCCATGGTATATGCTGATGCAAAATGGCCTACATCTGTCGCCGAAACGCCTCTCAGGACAACCCCCAAGTCCCGAAAAAGCCCCTGTATTTCAACTGCCCTTCCCCTGCATGCCCCGAGAGCGTCCAGTGGCCACCAGCTCCACCTCACTGTTATAATTTCTTCCATTGCTTGAATCACAATATGTCTACAACAGAATACCATTAAGTCCACTCTAGTCCATAGTTCTCCCAATCTTGAGGGGACTGGGATGGTGATGTCTACTCCATCTCCAAGTGAGAGAGGGCTTATATTCCATGGATATGGTGGGTGGGATTATCCTGCCTGCAGCTGCAGGTCCTCTCCATTCCCTGGGATGGCCGTTGCCCATCATCGTCTCCTCACCAGGTGACTTGGATGAGTCCATCGAGCTGTAGGGCTCAGTGGAGCTGCAACTCCTACCCTACAGCTCATTGACTTTATTAAGGAGATTTGTTTGAACATCTATGATTATTTATCTCAACTCCTTTATGTCATCTGGAGGCTTATCATGTTTCTTAAACTGGGCAATATTTTCCTGTTTCTTGGTAGGGAATGTAATTTTTTGTTGGTGTCTTAGCATCTGGCTTACTAGAAGTATTTATTCTGGGTGCAGTTTCTCTCTTTAGTTTCGGGCTTTCTTTCCATTTCTCCCTTGCTGGTTGTGTAGTAGGAGCCGAGAATGTAGTTGGTGCTGTAAGCTGTGGAAGCTCAAGCTGCCCACTTGTCCCAGATGAAGTTTCTCCCACCTTTCTCCTTTGCTAGGGGCAAGGACAGAGCCACAGCCATGTGTAATAATCCAAGTCGTGCAGGCCTAGACTGTAGTTGCCAGAGAGACTGATGAAGCTTCGCATCCCTTCCTCCCCTGCCTGGGGCATGGATGGAGCTGCAGGTGTGGGCAGCAATCTATGCTGTGCGGGTCCAAGATGACCACGGTTGCCCTGGTAGACTTCTGACTATTCAGTCTATGCCAGCTGAATGTACCTGCAGTTACCCAGAGAGGCTGGTGTAGGTTCTGCCAGCTTCCTACAGAAAGGAATGTGGGGCTGAAGCCTAGGCTAGGGTTGCAGTTCGATCTGGGTGGAAAGAAGCCGGTCCCTACCAGCACTGTGATTTTCAGTCAGCCCTGCTTCCTCTCTTGCCAGGGTCAGAGTTAAAATGGCAGCTACCTACCCCTTTCTGACTTGGACAGTTTCAAACTTTAGCCATTCTTAGGATTATACTTTGGCCTGCTGAATTTACTAATCAGTAGCTGAGTTAGTGCCCAACTGTCTCTTCTTCTCCCGTTTGTGGGAAATGGAGCTTCTAATTCCAGCCACCGAGTAGCTCCTGAGGCAGCTTGTGCTGCCATTGGAGGATGGGCACCAGGCTCCATGGCATGGAATGCTTTACTTACAAATCTTCTCTGCAGATGGGCAGTTTATGCCTTCCATTCTTTCAAGGATGTTGCAGGATGCTCTTTGGGTCTCCTGGAGCCCCCAAACTGTTGCTTCAGATAGCTCAGGGTGATTACTAACTGCCCTTTAGCATGAGCTGACTCTAGGAGCTCCTTACTCTGCCGTCATCTTGCTGGTTGTCCTCCCCATGGCTTATTTTTATGAGCTCATGTTCACATAGTGCATGGGTTAGTGACTTGGTCTAAATGTAGATGATTGGTTACACAGCATTTGTCCAATTGAGTCACAGCCCTTCTGCTGAAAGTCACCTGGCCATCTCTATGGTCCAGAGAAAGATTGTGTTTTCAAATAGGGTACAAGGAGATGATAAAGGGAAGGCATGTTTTTTTTTCAACATCAAAACTCTCATAAGTTAGAAATGTTTGCCAACTACCTAGTTTCTTTCAGTGTCCCACATTGAATTTACAATTTTCAAATTTATATATATGTATGAGGAGAATATATATATATATATATATATATATATATATATATATATATATTCTCCTCTTATGAGGGCCAAATTCTTTTAATTCATTAATCATGGTGGAAAGAAGTTCTTACTTTTGCTTCTTCTTTTTACCTCTTTTAATGTGATTGGTTTTTTGTTGGAAGGGGTAAGACTGATTCTAGTATTACCGGGAAGAAATGACCCAGTTCTTATTCCCTCTAACTCTGCCTTTCATGATTTCCTAGGCTCCCATCATGTCCCTTCTCAGTCTTTATCTTTCCAGTTTGAAAAATCCTCTTTATCTACACTTTTTATTTGACAGCTACCTAGTCCATTGATCAATCCACAATCAACCAGCCGTACATTCTTAAATTCTATTATGTGCCCAATGCAGCATTAGACACTGTGAAGGCAATAATAAAAGGGAAAATAATCACCTCAGCCTAAAGAATGCCTAAGATTTTGTTGGTGATTATTGAGAAATGGGGAAATTTTAGAAAAATTTCCTTTATTTGAGTAACTATAAATCATATATAATCAAGGGTAGAGACATTAAACCTTCCAGGTTAGTGATTTCATTTATTAATGTGCTTCAGAATAACCTGAGATCCCTATTGAACAGAAACATGTCTGAGCCCCATAGAACCCGATTCTATAGGTTGTGGGTAGGGCCAAGAAATCTGCATTTTAGAAATTTAATTTTATTTACACAGAGTCCATATCCACCAAACATACACTCGGCAATTTTATCAAGTTTCCTAGATGATTCTGAGGCTGGGGATCCCTAAACCAAACTTTGGCAAACAGTAAGCTGCTAGGATATCTGTGAAAATGTGGAGACACATAAGGGCTGGGGGTTATTAGGGGAGATTTGATTGGATCCAGAAAGGTGAGCAGGATTTGAAAAGGAAGTGGTTGGGAGCAAATTTACAGAAGGGGCACTGGAGGTTGGGATGAGAATGGGGGATGTTGCAGAAACTGGCTATTTTCCATACCTATTTTCTTTTCCGTATGGGCACACATACTACATTTCCTAGCCCCAAGAAAGTGAAGTGTGACCAGTTGACTGAAATCTGGCTGATAGATTATGGGTAGAAGTTGTGTGTGCCAATTAGGGCTGGTCTATTAAAACCGCCTATGTGATTTTCCATGGTTTCTCTCCTCCTATCTACTAGCTAGATATTGATGCCCAGGATAGCCTTGAAATCGATGTGATGAAGATGGCAGAGCCTCCACCAGTGTGGGTGCCAGAATGACTATGTCATTTCCCTCAACCAGGGGCAAACATATTGGAGTTTCCTTAAAAAAGAGTTTCATTGTGTTAAGCTACTGAGATTTCAAAGTTTATCTCTTAGAGCTTCTAGTATAACCTTAACTTTGAGTGGGCCATGTTGACCAAGACAGAGAATTTCTGAGGGTAATCATCATGGTCCTTCTTTTGATTTTTTCAAGCTCACCACTATCCAAAATGGATTTATGGACACCAGAACTATATACAGTCTTTCAGGTAAATCATTTCAGAATCATATCAGCATTTTCAAGATGCTTTGGTATATTTCTATGTGACCTTTAATGACCAGGGCTCCCAGCTGGACTTTACCTGTAAATCCCTTTGCAAAGAAGTAGAGGATCTGAAAACAAACATTTCATTGCAATAGGGGAGTTCAAGTTTTTTAGACCCTTTTAAGCCTCCTTGGATAAGGCAAAGGTAGTTGAAAGCACATTAGCATGTATTGGAAGGACTTAATTCATCTCCCACCCACATCCTGCCTTTCCTCTGTTCCACACCTGCCTAATGGCTCCTGGGAAGTAGGTTGACTGGCTGCAATTAAACTCAAGTGCCTCCTCAAGCACTTGGTAAAAAACAGCTTAGAATAATGATGCTCCTGCTCTGACTCCAAAGGTAGAAAAGGAACTGAAAAGACATTAGCAATTGACTTATGAACTTGTGAAGGTCTTGTCGTTTGACTTCCTCTAGTCGGTGGCTTAATTTTTCCTGGTAATAGTGGTCATATAATTTTTTCCAGGAATTTTGGTACTTTAATATTTATTAATCAATTTTAGTAGAAAATGGTGACTTTCTTTCAGTGGGACAAGTGTCACCTAGCCCTGTGCAATTCATATTTTACCTTGCCTGGCACCTTCTTGCCCTCAGAACTCAGCTTTTTAGGGATGGCTACAACAGAATCTTGCTGACTGCTAACCTATAGCTGGCTTGTGATGTGGGCTTATCCTACTATTGAATGCTGTTGAAGGTGTGATCTGGAAGCCACCGTCCTGCCCAAGGTTTTCCCCTGACCAGAAGTGTCTTTCCCTGGCCTGACAAGGTACCTAGATAATTCCCATTTTGGAGTAACTATTTGGGGACCATGAAATTATATCCATAAAGTTTCTAGATAAAATGCACTAAGTTACATGGGGTAGAGTAACCCATTAACCACCAACACATGTGAGCTTAATTGCATTTGTGGTGGTTTGAAGCTGTATGTACCCCCAGAAAAGCATGTTCTTAAATGTAATCCATTCCTGTAGGTGTAAACCCATTATAAGTAGGACCTTTGGGTGAGGCTACTTTAGTTAAGGCATGGCCCAGGATGGGCCTTAGTCTTCTTACCGAAATCCTTTATAAGAGAATGAAATTCAGACCGAGAGAGAGAAAGCCATGGAAACAAGAAATCCAGAAGAGAAGGGAGAGACCAGGAGACTCTGCCATGTGCCTTGCCACGTGACAGAGGACCCAAGTATGGCTGGCAGCCAGCCCCAGAGTACCCGTTTTCAGGGAAAAAGCATCGCCTTGATGATGTCTTTATTTGGATATTTTCCCAGCCTCAAAACCGTAGGTGAATAAATTCCCACTGTTTAAGCCAACCCATTTCATGGTATTTGCTTTGAGCATCGTAGGAAATTAAAGCAGCATTGCATAGAATATAGGGAATCAATAGAATGGTACTCCGGATTGAAAAAGCAGTGCAGTCTGATTCAGTAGAGTGTTTTTGCAGAAAGGGAAGAATTCCTTGGAATCTCTGGAGTCAAGTGGAACTCCTAAGAATTTGGAGAATGTGCTTCTTGGACCTCACTTTGAGGAGCCTCAGAAAGGGTGTATTCTACACAGAGGACTAGAAATGATGGACAGCCACAAGATTTAAAGTAAGGAATGAAATTTGGAATGGCACAGAAAAGAAAAGAAAATGGAGAAGGAATATGAAACTTTAAATGGAAAGTAATGGCAAGGATTTTAAAACTGAGATGTCAAAACCCCAAGCCACATCACTGGAGAGAATGAAGCCATATTTCCTGCTCCTTTCCATCAAATCAGGCAAATCCTACCCTCAATGCTTCACTAACCCGCTTGTCCTTTGACATATCCATGATGCAAATATTTAATGTTACTCACTGATTATTTTCTCAGTATTTATGCTGAGCCTGTTGAGGCCATCTTTCAACCAACTGGGCTGGAACTAAAGCTAATACCATTAGCCTCACAGACCAGTCCATGGTGGTGCCTAGATAAGCATTTCAGATATATCCATCTTTTCAGTGAATAGCTAAGACTACAGGAACAATCACAAGTAGTCAGAGATAACAGTCCTTTTCCTGACTAATGCCCATCAATCACCATGAAATTTCTGCTGACACTTCCCTTCTTTCTAGAGTTCCTTCTCTTTAACTGATGGCTACCATTGCTCCTGGCAACTTACAATGTTTACTGAGCCTTGCAAATAAATTAGAGTTGTGCTTCCCTTTTAGTTTTCAAGGCTAATTATTCATATTATTATTGTTATTTCTAATGAAAATAGTCTTTTCATCTACTAAGGACCCCAATGCTGTAGATATGTCAATGAACAATCAGCGTGAGAAAAGAATATCACTACAAGAAGAGGATGCCAATATAGTGCTACTCATTGATGAATAGTAGCCATGATCTGAAGGATATCATTCTTAATAAACACATTTTCTTGATAAAAAGATAAACAGAGAGGTACCCAAAAGGTTAGTCTCTTTTCTCGAGACTGAAGCCACCTTAAGAACCCAGGAAGCCTGAAGACCTGTCTTTGCCTTCACCTTAAGATCTACTTTTTTCTTCTCTTATAGCCTTTGAGTATTTTACTGACTCTTTACCTTTGGGACAAGAAATATACCTGCAATTTATCCTCCATATTTTTCTTCAGGGTAAAAAACATTCTTGCCTGTCAGGGGAATATAAGCAATATGCTCCTGTGTGAATACTTGCCTGTCAGAAAAAGGTTACAGAAATTTCTCTTTGGGGAGAATGCCACGAAGATTTTTTATTTCCCTCCTAGTAAATATCTTACAGATGTGCCTTTCTGAGTAATGCAGCTGCAGTTTCCTGTGGAAATTCACCTAGCATAAATGAATCCCATTTATTTATGGGCAAATCCCCATCGTGCTAAAATATTGCAACTATTTCTCCCCTGAAACAAATATAGAATGTTTTCCTAGTGTGTAAAGGTGCCTGAAGCAATGTGAAGCATTGGAATTGGATTGGAATTTTCCTGATCTTTCAGTTCACGGGGCTAACCTCCATAATACTGGGGTTGGGGGATAGGATCAACATTCTTGCTGAACTCTAGGCATGTTACAGGAAGTTTTGACTAGAGTTATTATGCTTTGGGGAACAGGATTTGACCCGTGCTACTTTGCCTGTTAGTATCCAGAGTCTCAGAAGTTAGGCAGACCCAATATCTAAGCAAATATACTGGTGCCTGGGGCATGCAGGGTGATTTGTCCCCTGGTAGCCAGGTTAGCTCCTGCCCACTGTTGCTTACAAGGACTGCTGCCCTAGTGACCAGAGGCCTTCTCCAATTCAGTGTTCACTGTACCCCTTCTCATGAGAGTTACTGCTAGGTCACCAGCATTGCCTCTTTATTGTTTTTGCTATGTTGCTCACAGCTGATGTCATTGTAAGCTGTCAGCCCTTTCATATAGATTTATTAATATGGCTAGAACAACCAATGGAGTGTTTACCAATGAACAAAGACCCACAGCCATAGTTAGCTAAGATGACTGAACCAAGGATCAGAAATAAACCCCTTTAATACTGAATATGCCTTGACAGAATTAAATCACTAGTGGAAATATTAGGGCCTTAGATCCCTGCAATAATAATAATAGTTAGCATATATTAAGCTTTTACTATGTGCCAAGTGTTGTTCAAAGCACTTTGTAGGCATTGCTCATGTAATCCTCACCACAATGCAAAGATGTGGGTACCATTATTTCCCCCAGTTTATAGATGAGAGAACTGATACATAGAGAGATAAAGTACCTTACCCGAAGTTACATAGCTAGTAAAGTGGCAGTGTTGATTTTAACATCTTGGGAAACTGGTGTCAAAGGCTCTGGTGCCAAAGTCTTTAGCCATTACATCTATGTCTCCTTACTGCTTTCAGAGAGGAAAGTAAAAATAGAGTTCTTTACAATGGCATTTTTGATTAATACTTCATTTTGACATTATGGAAACATGCCTGGGTTTAGAAGTTATTCAACAAGTATAGAAACAGTGATAGTTATGTCTGCACTACTGATTTGTTGTGCGACCTTTGTAGTTCACTGGACTTCCTAAGATCCCATTTCTACATCTGCAACTGTGACTAATAATATTCACCTCATCTGCTATCCTAAGATGTTGTGAGCAAATGTGAAGTAAATGTTCCTCGAAAGTAGTTCCTTCATTTAAAACCTGTTTCTTTTGAATTTGTCTGAGTGTTGGTGAGTCTCAAATATTAGGCAGCAGTGAAGGTAAAATTTCACACAAGATCCAAGTTAAAAGAAAGTGAAGATTAATATTAAGGAAAGAAGGAAGGAAACTGACCTCCGTGCACCCAAAGTGGACCTAACAAACTCAAAAGCAGACTGGCATGTCAAGGTCAAAGGAATAAAGAGGAAAGGCAGGTTTAAGAGTGAATGCTTGCTTTGCTGTTGATCTTAGTGGTTTGCCTCTTTCTGACAGAATAGCATCATCTGGAGGGAGAAGGCATGGGGTGGAAATCAAAATGCATGATGCATGAGGCTGTGAAGAGAGTGCAATACTTACCAGGCAGAAAGGTACAGATGCTTAGAGGAGATCCCTTTCTAAGACAGAGTACATATATGAAATCACTGCTTTTTGCCAGAGTTGTCCTACTGAGAACAGTCATCGCATTTGGCTGCTGTAGAAAAAGACTAGTGTTACCTGTGACCTCAGAGGAGCATCATGGGATTAGAGGAATGAATTACATTAAAAATATTTTGTCCCACAGAAAGTCACAATACATCTAAACAGTGTCCTTAAAATATAATAATAAGAGACTCAATATTCATTCCAGGGGGGAAATGCTCTTTCACTCACTGGAGCACTTGGTATCTACTATGTTCACCACAGTATCATCATCATCATCATCATCATCATCATCATCATAATGTTTACCATTCATTTAGTGCCTACAATATGACAGGAAACATGCTCTAGATCAGGAGTTCCTAACCTTTTTGGTTCCACAGACCCCTTTGCCAGTCGGGTGAAAAACACGGACCCCTTACTAAGTCCACACTATACTGTGTAGTATTTAATAAATATAGCACACCTGCACCAACATGTCCGCACAAGAATAATGTTTTTTGAATTTAAGTTCAAGCTCATGGACCCTTTGTTAAGAACCCCTGCTATAGATGCTTTATATGTATTATTTCTAACTTTTACAACAATGTTATGAGGTAAGAACTATTATTCCCATATTATAGATGAAAAAACTGAGCCTCAGTGATTAATGATTTGCCCCTTGTCACATCATAGCAAGTCACAAACCTTCTTAGAGGCTCTCCATCCAAAAGAGGACCCCTCATCATCTTCCATTCTCCTACACTGTTTTTTTTTCCTCACAGCCATTACCACTATCTGAAATTATTTTTAAATTATTTGTTTCCTTGTTTATTGTCTTTATTCCACACGAGATGGGAAATACTATGAGGGCGGGGATTCTGTTAAATTCATCAATGCATCACTAGCACTTAGAACCATCCCTGGTACATAGTAAGTGCCCATTCATTGTTGCTAAATAAATGACAAAATAGAAGAGGTAGAACTTAACTCCATATTTAAGTACCTCCAAAACTTTGAATCTTTCTACCACTCCATGTTGTTACCTCCTTTCCATATATGCTTTTTAAAAAAGTTAACAGGATAATAAATTGAAACTTATAGCTTTCTATTTTTACTCATGCTCACTCTCTCCTCATCAATGATAGGAAGAATAAATAATGAGCTGAAGCTTTTTCTTGACATAATTTAACTTAAAGAACAAAATCCGCTATTTCCCATAAGAAAAATCCCTCCAAGAAAGATACAGGGATATAATAAATAAAACGGTAAAGAGTTGGCTCTAAGCTGCAGCACGGGAAATTTGAACTCTTTGAGAATTTTATCTGTTATCATCATAATCCTCATTTTTGGTATGTGGGTGGGGGAGGAATTTGTTTTTCATTTTTATCAGTAGGTGGCAGCAATTTTCCTAGGCTAGAGGTGAGCTAAATAGTTAAGAGGGAATCTAGCAAGCCCGGTCCAAATGTTGATGGATAAAGAAGTTTTTAAAACTCATCCCAAAAAACGTAGAGTATCTACAACTGTAAGCAAGACAGCTCCATCCATCTGCCCCATGGGATCTAAGCCCCTCTCAGTCAGATGCAGAGTTGGCATCACAATCCCCAAATCCTCAAAGTTGAGGAATGAACAAACATAGGGTGGAATGCAACTATGGACTAAAGTAGACTTATTATCATTCTAGTAATGTGAGAACTTGTAACACTGATGTAAAGACAGTGGTCACCAGAGGTTCTAAGGGGAGGGGGAGGGAATAGTAGGTTTAACACGGGGCATTTTTGGGACATTGGATTTGTTCTGCATGATATTGCAATGACAGATACAGGCCATTATACATTTTGTCAAAACTGATAAAATTCTGTGGTACAAAGTGTAAACCATAATGTAAACTATAGTCCATGGTTGGCAGCAGTGCTTCAATATGTGTTCATCAATTGCAACAAATGTACTACACTAATGAAGGATGTTAATGGGGGAAAGTGTGGGAAGGGGAGAGAGTGGGTATATGTGAATCTCCTAAATTTTTGATGTAACATTTGTGTAATCTAAAGCTTCTTTAAAAATAAAGGAAAAAAAAACAAAACACCAAGCTTTGAATGTTTACCTTTCCTGGAGTATTTCTAATTGAAGTATAAATTGAAAAATGCCATCCCATTTTGAAGTCTGATATGACTTATACAATTCTATCTTAATCATATGCAGCAGAAATGTGATATACTGAGAACTCACTGTCTGCTTATGTAATCTCCATTCTCTACCCCCAACTTGTATAAAATTGCTTAGCTAAGTTACCTCATGGGTGTGATTAAACTGGAACATTCTTCTTGGTGGGGGTTTCCTCTTTTGGGGGAAGAAGTTCAGGAAATGCAAAGGAGATTTTTAGGCGAAAGTAGACTGGCAATGGAGTTGAATCCAATTATGGCAGTATGCCTTCGCATTCCCTTGTACTACAGCCTTCAGATGACTTATTCCATGAGATGTGGTCAACAGTTGTTGATTTACTTGTCTGTCTCCTTCACTGGTTTGAAAGTCCTTTGGGAAAATAGATCATGTCTTGATTCATTTTCTTATTCCTAGTACCTAGCACAGGACTTGGGGTATAATAGGTAATAAATGTTTGTTCCAAGGAGGTTTGATGTTTTTGTTCTGAAGCTTGCACAGTAATGGGAACCTTGTTGGACCTTATAAATCCTGGGTGAGTGTTTCAGACCCAGTGCTATTTGTAGGACACTGATAAAGAAAATACTTAAATGTAAAATCCTGTGTATAAATCTGTGCAAATGTAAAATTTTATTTAGCCAATTTGGTTTTCACTTGATCCGTGAAAGCCTTGAAGAGCACATTGATATACTCATAACCTCATCATCAAGATCTACTGAGATCAACTTTATGCTGGACTCTGGTGATCCAAAATAGAGATACAGTTCCTGTCTTTAAGGAGCTGGAATGCAAGACATATCCATGAAATCATGAATCACAATACAACTTATCACAGATTCCAAGTGCTCAGTGAACAAGATAAACAAGAAAATCTCTGGTAACAGTAAAATCTTTAGCCAGGATGTTCTGCTAAAGCATTTAAGCAATCTGGTTATTTGAAAGCCCCTGGATAAGTGAAAATCTCAATTTTATTGGACTGTTTGTTGTTGCAGAAACACAGCCAGGCTCTGCTGCTGAATGTTCACCTTTCTTATATATCTTCAATGCATAAATTAGCCCCAAAGAGAATAAAATTGCAATGGCTTGTTTTTTTAAAAGGAATTCTTTGCTGAATCAGTTATTTTTTTCAAGTGCTAATAATAGTAAAAGAACATACCATGAATAGCTTCACAAAGTGATTGTGATTTTAGTTTTCATAGTTAATTTTAGCCTAAGCTGGCCGAAAAGAAGTAAAAAGTTCCAAGATCAAAATCATGGGTATATACATAGCTGAAAAGCAATTATTTGATTATTTGTACAAACTACTTCCAGAAGAATGATGGTTCGGAAAGTAAATGGAACTGTATTTTCAAGATAAAAGTCATTCTCATTTATTCCTCTTTAAAAAAGAAATTCCCATAAGTAATAGAGAAAACTGCAAATCGTAAATAGAAAGTAAGAGTAATGCCATTTAGTGAATTAGGGAAATATAAATTGGGATAAAGGGCATCAAAATGAAGATAAAAACCAGATAAGCTTCATCACCTTTAAGTGATTACACCATCTTCTTTGAAAGGGACAAATATGTAGTGATTTTCATTGCTACTTGCATATAATAATTGGGGGTGATAAATGCCCAATATGTTTGCTCTTGTAAGGAATTTGCTTTGTACCTGCCCTCACTTTCCCACCATTTTTACCACAGGGTCTTATCCAAGATGCATTAATTTCCTTATCAGTGATTTTTTTCTGAATAGTCAACTCACTCTCAAACTTACATCCCCAACTTCTATGGCTAATTTCTAAAGTTTATGGTTCATTTTTCATAAAGTCTTGTAAATCAGCCCTTATTTCTTCCTTTTAATTATGTGTCACTATAGAATGCATGTGCCAACATTACCTCACATTTATATGTGAGACCAAGAACCAGACAACCTTATCATGGGATAATTGTTTTAAATCCTATTAAAGTCTTTTCTGTATTAAAATGGCTGAGGTTAAGAATAGCAAGTCTGACAATCAACTGTGTTCCTTTTCTTTCAAGATCTGGCACAAGATCCTTCGTTCACTCTCCAATCCTGAGGATTCTGGGATGGTGATGCCCACTCCACCTCTAATTGAAAGGTGGCTTAGATCCCATGGGGCAGATGGATGGGACTCATTTGAAGAAGCCTTCCCTGATCAGTACCTCTCCAGACACACCCCTCCACACATCATACCCTCAATATTATTCTTTTATTTGTGTTTCTTGGCATTTAAGTAAATTTCAAACTCCAACAATATGTTTTCTATTTTTATATTCTATATTATAGCACAGTGGTTAATAGCTCCACCTCTGGAGTCAGACTATCAGGGTTTAGGGCTAGCTCTACCATATATTGGTAATGTGATTTGGGACAAGTTACTTAACCCACTCATGCCTAATTTTCCTTATCGGAAAAATGGAGATGATAATAACAACACCTCCCTCATAGGATTGTGAGAACTAAAATGTTAAAATGTGTAAAGTGTTTAGCACATACTTGGCCCATAGAATTATATAAATGTGAGTTATTTTAGTATTATGTTTTTGGATGTTTCTCATCCCTGATTTTTTAAAATAGACTTTTTATTTTTTTAAAGAGATACTTAGATTTCATAAATGCTACTTTAAAAAATATAGGGAATTTCCATATGCTCTGCTCCCTACCCCTCCCACATTTTTCCACATTAACAACATCCTTCATTAGTGTGGTACATTTGTTACAATTGATGAACACATTTTGGAGCATTGCCACTAAGTTTACATTGTAGTTTACACTCTCTCTTGCACAATTTTGTAAGTTATGGCAAGATATACAATGGTCTGTTTCTGCCATTACAATGTCATTCAGGACAATTCCCAAGTCCCGGAAGAGCCCCTGTATTGCACCTGTTTTTCCCTCTCCTTCCCCCAGAACCTCCAGTGGCCAATGCCTCCACACTAATGATATAAGTTCTTCCATTGCTAGAATACCAGTAAGTCTCCTCTAGTCCTTCGTTCATTCTCCAATCCTGAGGATTCTGGGGTGGTGATGCCCACTCTACCTCTAATTGAGAGGTGGCTTAGATCCCATGGGGCAGATGGATGGGACTCTCTTGCTTGCAGTTATAGACTCTCTCTGTTCCTTGGATTGGTCGTTTTCCATTATCATCTCCTTGTTAGTTGTCCTGGAAGAGTCCAATGAACTGGAGAGTAGATGTTGCAACTCTATTGAGATTCAGGGCCCAGCTGGCACATGGAAAGTCCAAGGATTTAAGTCTCTTGGGCATAAACCTATCAACTCTAGTACTATCTATAGGTTCAAATAGAAGGGGCAGAAGAGCCATGTCTAGGGAACCCACAACTGAGTCCAACTCTGTCACACTGGGGAGCATAAATTCCTAAGTAGGGCCCACTGGCAGGGCACCAAACTCCTGAGCTGTTTGCCCTGTCTATAGTGTCTGGATGTCTCCAGAGCCCTCAGGAGCCCCACAATTTGAGGTAATATTTACTTTGGCAGTCAATAAGATCTTGCTGAGATGTACTTAAGCGTAACCTCTGGAATGACCTCCCCATTCACTTTGAAATCTCTTAGCCATATAAACTCATTTGTCTTTATCTTTTCCCCCTTTTGGTCAAGGTCTTTTTCCATTTGCATTGCTAGTTGATGCTTGGTAGTAATCCCTCTGAGCCAGGGAGGCTAATCTCTGGGAGTCATGTCCCACGCTGGGGGGAAGGTAATGCATTGATATGCTGAGTTCGGCTTATCAATGATAAGCGAGGCCACATTTGAGCAACAGGGAGGCCCCCAGAAGGTAACTCTTTAGGCACCCTAAAATACTAAGCTAAGTTTCAATTTCAAAAGAAAAGTTTCATAAATACAGTCATCAATATCAATATCATAGATATCATCAATATCAGTTATTGTGTGAATCTCCACCCACTGTGACAATGTCCCATGAACATTTGAACACATTTATATGCCTTATAGGTATGCCCCAGGTGAACCTCCTCCCATGCGTTACCCAGCACTGACACTCCATAACAATGGTCTTCCCCTGTCAAAATTGTAACCCTTCTGTGATCCAAAACTTCTTCAAAAATGAAGCCAACAAAGTATCCAAACATAATTAATAAGAAAATGAAATAATCATAGTTTTAACAATAAATAAAATATAAAAAATTTAAAAACATTTGGAATAATAAAAAATAATGAGAAAACTATTTTTAAAAGTTTTGACATTATGTCTTTCATTGCTGTAAGATCTGTTGTCTTGTATGTACTGTGATGTTTTCTTCCATTTATTCCCCTGTGTCTTATTTTTTTTCATTTTGTTTTCAAAGAAGCTTTAGGCTACAGAAAAGTGACGTACCGAACATAGGGGATTCCCATATACCTAACATCCTCCCCTTTTTCCCATTTCCTTTATTAATAACAGTTTACATATGGATGGTACATTTGTCATAATTGATGTACAAATATTGAAACATTCTACTAACCACAGTCAATGATTTACATTATGGTTTACATTTTGGACCATATAATTTTATAAATTTTGATGAAATTAAACTTGGCCTGTATCCATCATTGCAAGATGATGTAGTACAATTCCATCACCCCCAAAATGCCCCATGTTCCATCTGTTCTATTCTGTCGTCCCCCTCCCCTTGGCACCCACGGCAACCACCAAGCTTCATTCCTTGAAGAACAAGATTCATAGTTACTTGCAACAACATTGAGGGCTTGACATATTAGTCTGTACTCCCCACTTAGGCACTGACTATGCTCTCAAGAGACTCCCGCCCTTCAATTTGAGAACATAGCAGGACTCCCCAAGATGGGAGTCCAACACATTCCCTCTCATTATGTGAGTCTCCACCCACTTATACAACCCACTATGACAAGATGATCACTCACACATTCTCTAGAGGCCTGTCCAGGTGTGCCCTGCCCCGCATGTCCCCCACATCTAACACCCTAAACCAGTAACCCTCCCCTGCCATATTTGCCAAAAGAAAATTCCCAACACTGTAGTTTTAACCATATACCCGTAAATCCCCGGAGTTAACCTGCCCCCTCCCCCAACACTCCCCCCAGTTCCATGGACAGCCCAACCCACCTTCCCCATCCTACCCCCCTCACAAACTAGCACCGCCCAACCCAATACCATCACTGCACCACTGTCATGCCCATCCACTGCACAAATACACTCTTCTACCTTATCATAGATTTTGCCCATATGGGCATTGGTTCACAACCTTCTCTCTTTCTGTCTCCTGTAAACCTATGTTCCAAACTTTAGCTCTGTGAGTCTGCTCAATTTGCTTAATTCATATCAGTGAGGTCATGTAATATTTGTCCTTCAGTGTCTGGCTTGCTTCACTCAACATAAGGTCTTCAAGATTCATCCATGTTATCCCGTGTGTTAGTACTGTATTTCTTCTTACAGCTGAATAATATTCCATGGTATGTATATACCACCGTTTGCTTATCCATTCATCTGTTGATGGGCATTTGGGCTGATTCCACCTTTTGGCAATAGTGAATAATGCCGCTATGAAGATTGGTGTGCATATATCTGTTCGTGTCCCTGCTTTCAATTCTTCTGGGTATATACCCAGCAGTGGAATTGCTGGATCATATGACAGATCTATAGTTAGCTTCCTGAGGAATCACCAGACTGTCCTCCAGAATAGCTGCACCATTCTACATTCCCGTCAGCAGTGCATAAGTGTTCCCTTTCCTCCACATCTTCTCCAGCACTTGTAGTCCTCTGTTTTTTCAATAGCCACCAGTCTAATGAGTATAAGATGATATCTTATTGTAGTTTTGATTTGTATTTTCCTACTAGCTAGCAATATTGAGCATCTTTTCATGTGCTTTTTAGCCATTTGTATTTCTTCTTTGGAGAAGCGTCTATTCAAATCACTTGCCCATCTTTTTAAAATGGATTGTTTGTCTTTTTATTTTCTAAGTGCAGCCTCGTCTTGGGGATTAGTTCTTTAAGTATTAATTCCTAAAAGTAACTTCTCACAGAACTTAAAGTGTACGAAATATCTCCAGGGGTAGATAAATCCCACACTGATGCAGTCTTTGCTGGGGTTTGCCATCATCTGTAGGGATCCAAAGAACACTTACCATTTACTTGGTAAGCCTGTGCTAAGGTGTCTTTCAACTACTCTAAAGACCCAGAAAATGATATGGTGTGACGTTTATATTTCAAAATGCAGTAAGACTAGGAATTAGATGTTATTAGAAAAATAATTTAATCTGTGAAGAATAGGAACTTTAGGTATCTGATGTCCTAAAAGCCCTTTGAACCTGCATGGCATAATAGAAGATGAGGTACAATTTAATTTTTTAAGTAATGGATAATGTATTGAGGAAACTCCTGGAGAAATATTCTAAATATCTATTCTAGCAAAAGGAGGACTCCTATCATTTTTAACCTATAATGTTTCGGAAACATTGCTACTGACCTGGAGTTTGTCTACATGTAAAATCACTTTTTGAAGCATATTATCAGCTAATGGAATCATAAGACATATGAGAGAGAGAGAGAGAGAGAGAGAGAGAGAGAGAGAGAGAGAGAGATTGAGAGAGAGAATAATCTTTTTGGCTGCATAGCATAGGCAATAGATTACCATTTGGATTAATGTTGTAGTATGTTGTTTCACTTTTAAATGCTCAAGGTTTTACTTAAAAACCACATTCTTGACATATGTCAGTTTTGAGTATAAGGAATATAGGGTTTTATGCCCAGGCTAAAATCCCATGTCTAGTAGGATTCCAAATAGGGATTTTCACAAAATTTTGTCCACCTGTTCTTAACTGCTAAAATCCAGAAAATATATCCAGCACATTACAAACCTGGGCAAATACTGCTGAAGATCATTGCTTTGGTTTTTATTAGTCAGGGTTCTCCAGAGAAAAAGAACCGACAGGAGATATATATATATATAATATATATAATATATGTAATGTAAATAATGAGAGCTTTGTAATAGGAATTGGTTCACGTGATCATGAGAACTGGCAAGTCTGAATTCTGTAAGGCAAGCCACAAGTTGGAAACTCCAATAAAGATAACATTGAATTCCCCAGGAGAAGTGGGATGTCCGAAGCAGAGCTAGAAATTCTTTCTGACTGCTGAAATCCTCAGTTCTCCCTTTAAGACCTCCAACTAATTGGATGAGGAGACTCCTCTCATTGCTAAAGGCAACCTCCTTGTTGATTGGTAGATATAATCAGCCATAGATGCAATCATCTGACTAATGATTTAAATCCATCTTTGAAATATCCTTACAGTAACAATAAGGCCAGTGCTTGCTTGGCCAAATGGCTAGATATCATAACCTAAACAAATTGATATAAAACTAATTGTCACAATGTACCCAGAACATCCCTAGCCAAACCAGTTCAGGTCTGACTAATGAATAAGTCCCATTTATGACCTATAGTTTGTGAATTCTCCAGGAAGCGTCTCCTTCTATAAGAGGGAGATCTCTTCTCTCTTCTATCACCACCATCATCATCACCCATTATAGGCTACCAGCATCTCTCATTTGGACTAATGCAAGGGCCACCTAACTGGTCTATTTCCATTATTGCCCCTACAGAATCTCCACAGCACTTTCAGTGATCTTCTCAAAACTTAAATCAGATCATATCTCCATAAAATTCTTTTGAAATGGCTTCCCATTGTTGATAGAATAAAATGCATTGTAGATAGAATAAAATTCTTAACTATTGCCTGAGTGGCCCATCTCTATATTCCTGCATTTATTCAATCATTCAACAAATATTTCCTAAGTTCCTATCATGTGAAAAATGAACAAAACAGACAAAAATCCCTGCCCTGATGGATTTGGAGTTCTGGTGGGGAGAGGCAGACATCAAACAAGAAAAAAGTTAAAATATATAGTAGGTCAGATAGAGATAAGTGCTATGGAGGAAAAGGTGGGGAAGAAGAATAAAGAGTAGGGGAGGTATGGTTTGTATCAATCAGGATCTTGTCAGAGAAGAGATGGAACACTCAGATTGGATAATGTGAGGTGTGTTTCATAAAAAGACTATTTACAAAGCTGTGGGCAGGATGTAGGGAAACCGCAGGATGTAGGTATACAGCAGGATGCAGTTACCTTCCCTAGGCCTTGAATAGTCAAGAGGAGGGAACAGTCACCAGAATGAGGAAAGATGGAGGATTGTATGGAGGATCTTTCTGACAAATACTGTGGCCTTAGACCAAGTGACTTAGCTAGTCTTAGGTGACCCTCCAGGGAGACAGCTGAGTGAATGAATATCCCAACTCTCCTCTTTCTATCTGCTCTCCTTCTGTTACTACCCATTGGCCAAATATGACAAGAATCCAGAAGGGTGAGAAAATCCAGTGATGCAGTCCAATTGGTCAGTCCTAGAGAGGGGAGACGAGACCAGGATGAAAGATGGTGGTGAGTGGGTCTTAAGGGCAACAGAACATTTCCAATACAAGGTTGCAATTTTAAATAGTGTGTTCAAAGAAGACCTCACTGAAAACTTGATTTAATATTAATATCCTTCTGACTCTTTTTTTTTTTTTTTTTCTAGTCCAACTTGCCTTCTTTCACATGCTGTTTTTTTTAAGGTACCAGGGCCGGGGATTGAACCCAGGACCTTGTATGTGGGAAACCAGCACTCAACCACTGAACCACATTGGCTTTCTTGAGTTGGTTTTTCATTTTTCTGCTTGTGACTTTTTTTAATTGTTGTTCTTAGGAGACACCAGGAACCGAACTTGGGACCTCCCATGTGGGAAGCAGTGGCTCAACCACTTAAGCCACATCCCCTCCCGCTGAGTTTTCCTTTCCTCCCTCCTGTCTGGGGTCAGGGCCTTTGCATGTGCTGATACCTCTATCTGAAAAGCTTCTCCCCCTTACCCAGTCATTGCTTAATTAAATCCTACTCCAAAGATGTTGGCATTGTTTTTCTTCTCTAGGGGAAGCCTTCCCTGACCCCTCAGACTACTGAGACCTCCCTGCTCTATGATCCCTGTTCTTTATTTCCTCTGCATAGTACTTCCCACAGCATGCCATTCTATATTTATGAGATTACTATAATTAACTTCTGTCTCCCTCCCTGGAGCTTAAGGTCCATGAGGGTGGGGAATATATCCATGTTCTCCCCCACTGTATTCACAGTGTCTGAAACACAGTATGTAGTGAATAAATATTTAATGAATGTATGATTAAAGATTAGTGAAGATGAAAAAGTCACACTGACAAATTCTTTAATATAAACTCCTCATCAAGGATCTTTGCACCTGACCGTATACCTTTGGGTTATCAGAGTTCCATATCCTCCATGAAAACTCTATCAATTTGTCTAGCCTACACTAATCTCTTCCTTTTCTGGACTCCAGTTGAGGAGTTCAGAATCTCACAGTTTAGCACCTAGAACAGATACCTTAAGAGCTGTGCATTTTACTATATGTAATTATGCCTTAATAAAATGGACGAATATATTCTCACAACAGTACAAATATTGAAACAACACATATTAAAAATACTCATATTAACACATTAAAATGCTTGCTTATGGTGAAAGGCTTTGGGAATGGTGATAAAAGGAAAATAAATAAATAAAACTGGTGACCAGTTATAATAATGCACTGTGAACTAAGGGGTATGATTAATTCAACTATCTGAACCTGAGATTAAACCATACACACACACACACACACACACACACAACCATCAAAAGAACACCAAGACTGGGGGAGGGGGAATGTGTGACATCCCTGGAAATTCTGATGCTACTCCCCACCCCACTTACACTTTTGTTTGCCAAACACTACTTTAGTCCAATATGACTTCTTTACTCCACCACCAATAGCCAATTCAGAAATCTGTAAATGAGAAACAATTGTCAAGATAAAAGATAGTTCAACATAAAGTCTTCTTGTCCAGCAGAATCCAAGATAATAGCAGGATTCTTGTGCTTCCTTGGATTTTCCCCTGGTGCCGCTCTTTATATTCAAACCAAGAGCTTTCTGCTAGAAGTTGGTATTTGTCCCAATCACACATTCACATTTATGTGCTCAGCTAGGGTTGGGTGTATAAGAATTGTTTTCTGTCTTTGTAAGATTCACATAAACCCATTGAATGAGGCAAAGTAAAATGCCACAGTTGTCCAGGTCTTTTTCATTGCTGTTGCATTTCTCCTCTTATTTTCTTCTTGTACTCTTTCTGGGGCCTACCTATTTACTTGAAGCTGTGTTTTTCCACTTTGCTCTGCACCTGATGTTTAAGACTTCCTGAACACTTTGTGCCTTATATTGTTTCTATTCCCTGACTCTAGCTTGATTAGCTGATTCTGACCTGTTGCTTTTCTCTGATTTCTGGTCTCTGGCTCCCCACCCTCACCCCAAATCTGGAATGCTCACATCAGCCTCCACCTTGGCCACTGGGTCCCCAGGTCTTTCCCCAGGACTAACTTACTCTTGTGCCAATTCTCTTTCCTGTGTCCCCAGATTTGCCTCAGCTTTCCTGATCCTGGCTCCCACTTTTGCATCCATGACCCACTGCCATATATATTCCCCAAAGCTGACAATCTAGAAGAACTACCCACCGCCTCCACCCAGGACAGAAGTTTATATTTTTGAAGCAGTGTCAGCACCATTCTGTGAGCTGTTAGGTGGAGGGCACAGGATGTGGCCTCTTAGCCCAGATGAACAATATTTCCACTTACCAAATGTGAAATAATAACAATAATTACTAAGAAGGGATTTTTATGAATGCATAGTGCCCTAGGGGCCAGAAGCACTTTCTGTCACATAGGAACCAGAGAGAGCAGAGGATTTGGCTGAGAGAGAAGGTTTTAAAGGGCCATGTCACACTTGTATTTCCCATTCTGAGCTTGGTCAAGGAGAAAGAGCTGCATTGATTTTCTTAATGAAAAATTCATATTTTTTCCACTGTGGAGGCAGTGGGGGCACAGGGCAGTGAATAAAAGGAAAATCAATTAGTTAGGAATCTCAGAGAGTTAATAGAATATGTCATTTGAAATCTCTGGATTGCATGTTTTTTCCTTGATATGGAAGAGGTAAACAGTTCCAGAATTCACATTAGCATTAATGAGGATTTCACATGTAAATTCCCAGCAAATCCAAAGTAGTGTTAATTCCTTACACCTGGATGATGCTCTGAGAATTCTTTCTTTTTCCCTTGACTTTATTATATTGGAATGGATAATAAAAAGCACTAATTTGGAAACCGCCCATCCAAATGATGCAAGTTAAAACAAACAAAAGGTATTTGCAAGAAAGTCCTTACTTCCAAAACAGAAGAGACACTAACACCATCCTTGTGGTTGTTTAGAGAAAAGATATTATGTAAATTCAAGGTACAGTCTTATCATTTACTATTATTATCACTATATGTTGTTGAATTTGTTGAATTATACTGATTATTGGTCTGAGGTTTCCACAGGAAATGATGCTCTACATTTTTCCAGCAATGTCATTTTTTTTTTTTTGAGGGACTGGGGGCTGGGGATTAAACCCGAGACCTTGTATGTGGGAAGCTGGCACTCAACCACTGAGCCACATCGGCTCCCTGAGTTGGTTTTTTCATTTGTTTTGCTTGTTGTTTGTTTTTGTTTGTTCAGGAGGCACTGGAAACCGAACCCAAGACCTCCCATGTGGGAGTTGGGCGCTCAATGCTTGAGCCACATCTGCTCCAAGCAATGTCATTTAATTTCAGCCTTATAACAGCTCAAGTAAAATGAAATTCAGTGACTTGGCCATAATCCCAAAGCTAGTAAGTGAGATTGCAGAACAAACGTTCAAACCCAGGTCTAGCTAACTGTGAATCTCAGATTTTGTGGATGCTACTTCTGTATCTGCTGACTTGTGAATGGTGAGATGGTCAACAGGCTTCTTGAGGGTTAAGTTGGAGGTGGGAAATTCCATCCCAAATTGATTATAAGTTGTAGTAAAAGTATAAATCTGTGAGCCCAAGAAAATATATAAAAACAACCACCTGCCCTTTCTTTATTGTAAAATATAAGGATGCTCAGGTCCAGAAGGGGCCTTTTTATGTACAAGGTCTGTTTATATTGGGATGCACCTATTCTAGAAGAATGACAGATTCACATGCACTTGTAATAATTAATACGGAGAGATCCTGTGTACCCTTTACGTGGTTTTCCCCAAAGATATCTTGCAAAACTATAGAAAAGTATTACAACCAGGAAATTGATGTTGATACAACCCACTAATCTTATTCAGATTTCACTAATTTTACATGTACTCATTTGTGTGAGCTTTTAGTTCTATGCAATTTTACCACATATATAGATTCTTGTGACCACTACCACAATCAAGTTACAGAACAATTTTCATCATCACAATGATCTCCTATGCTGCTTTTTTTTATAGCCATGTCCACCTCCTTTGCTCCCTCCTCCCAAACTTCAGGCAACTACTAATATATTTTCCATCTCTATAATTTGTCATTTCAAGATGCTATATAAATGGAATCATCATACAGTCTGTAACCTTTTGAGATTGGCATTTTCACTTAGCATAATTCTCTGGAAATTCATCCAAGTTGTTGTGTGTATCCGTTGCTCATGTTTATTGTTGAGTAGTCTTCTCTGGTCTGAATATACCGCAGTCTGTCTAACCATTCACCCACTCAAGGACTTCTGGACTGTTTACAATTTTGGGGTATTTGGTTACGCACATTAGACATGTAATCAGAACACTTGAGCTCATGTTCTGGCTTTCTCAGTTAATAGATGTGTGACTTTGAGCAGGTCTCTTAACCTCCCTTTGTCAATCAAATGGGGCTAATAACACCTTTCTCATAGGAATTTAGCAATGATTAAATGAACCAATGGATGTGAATGCACTTTATAAGCTCTAAAGCACTGTATGATTGTACAGAGGTTTTATGTTATTACCTGAAATGTTTGTAGCAGTATTGCAGATGGCATGCACAATGAAATTGGATGTGCAGAGAAAGTCAATTTGTACAATTGTGTCTTTGTCTAATCTGGCCTTTCTTTTCATCCTACCTACCTGATGGGGACTACCAAACCTGTAAATATCCAATCTGGCTTAAAATTTTGTCCGATTTTGTCATTTGAACCAGGGATAAGCAAACTTTTTCTGTAAAGACTAGATAGCAAATATTTTAGGTTTTGTGAGCCATAAGGTCTCTGCTGCAAGTGCTCAGCTCTGCTTCTGTAGAGCAAAAACAGCCATAGGCAATATGTAAATGAATGGGAGTGGCCAAGTTCCAATAAAATTTTATTTACAAAAACAGGTGACAGAATTGGCCCTTGGGTTTTAGTTTGAAGACCTCTGGTTTAAACAGTCCCTTTAAATAGTGTTCACTTTCTCTTGGATAAAAATGTTTTTCAGGTAACCTACCCTTACTTCTCTCCATAAGATGGTTTCTAAATATATGAGGAGAGGGTTATGGCTTGTGGAACTTTTTGATGTTAAGGAGAAGATGGAGTTCCTTGGATCCATGTAGTTTTTGTACTGTCCTCTGGTTCATCTGGTGGCTGGTTAATGTCGCTTGTCACCTGGTTGCTGCTTGCTTTTCTGGCATTTACAGCTGAGGACTCTAGTTTCATGAACTGTGATTTGCTTTCCTTTTCTTGGTTTGGCCAGAGCCTCATAATTTGCCCTGGTTGACTCTGCTTCCTCTCAGTCCTCATCGTTTATAGGCTCTCGAGTTTTTGCCTGATTTTCCATCTATCCCATCTCTGAAGTGGGAAAATCTCCTTGCCACAGTAGTTCTCATGACAGATCCAATGACTCTCACTCAGTGTACATTCCTCAGAGGAACTGAGGGCAGTTGGAAACCTGAACTTCAGGGTCTCTCTGCCTGATCAAGGAGAATTTGATGTAACTGGTCCTAGACCGAAGTTATAGGGAAGTCTTTGAGGCAGGCTGCTGGTTTACCTCCCTTTCTTGTCTTTCTCCTTCCCTTTTTCTTCCCACAATACCTCAGGTACAGAAAAGTGGAGCTCTTTTACCTCCTGAGATTGCATACTGCTTTTACCATGGAGTTGACCTAGCTGTCACAGAAAATGGATTATTTTTCTGGGGTGCTCTGTGAAGATGGAGCCTCAAAACTTAGCTCTTGATTTGCTAGAGAAGATAAAGGAATTTCGAGATATATATATATATTCACATGCATATTTATATATGTAAAAATTAAAATAATTTATAATAGTTTTAAAAATAATCCCTAACAAGAAACAGAAAAGAGTAGATAGACATTTAGGCAGTAATAAACATGTGAGCTATTATGCTATTGATATTGTCTTAAGAAGATAGCTTAGCTTGTAAGACTATTGCCCCAGCCTTGTTTTGCATGTCAGAAGCTGTATATTGTTCCATCTTTCTCTTTTTATTTCTTCTGCTTGTGTAATAAATGCTAATCTCTCTGCCATCCCCCTCCCCCCGCTCCGCCCTCCCCAAATGGTTGCCTCAAACAGACTAAGGTGTAAATTAAGTACTCAAAAGGACAAAATAATAATTTTCAAACTGTTTCTTCTTTTACAATATTTTCTACCTTTTCAAAAGGTTGATTTGACTATAAGCAGCAGTAAAATATATTGATCAAAAGCATAGACGTTGGAGTCATACATATCTGGTTTTAAGTCTCAATTCCACTATGGCTATGTGATCTTGGGCAAGCTATTCAACTTCATAATGCCTCAGTTTCCAAAACTGTAAAATAGAGATAATAATATTAATTAGTGAAGATGAAATAAGGTAGAATATGTAAAGTGCTTAG
The DNA here is from genome assembly GCA_026826555.1 of Tolypeutes matacus. Taxonomy (NCBI): domain Eukaryota; kingdom Metazoa; phylum Chordata; class Mammalia; order Cingulata; family Chlamyphoridae; genus Tolypeutes; species Tolypeutes matacus. The sequence continues at coordinate 1,030,929 of JAKSZT010054497.1, read as the reverse complement.
CGCAGTAATTAATCAGTAAATGGTAGCTATTTACTTTTTGCAAAAACAGTACACCCATTGAACAAATGAGCTAAATTCTGCATCTGGGTCACTATCTCATTGTCTATTTTGCATGTCAACTCAAATTCATCTCTTCTAGGAGATATGTGGGAAAAGTTGTGCAAGTGCAAGTCCCAATTTGCATGTAAGATTTGAGGTAGTAAAGAGAGAGCAGTAACAGGGTTTTTTTCTGTTTTATTTTCCTCCTTGCTTCTCTCAAATACTCACTTTTTCTGCTGAAAGAGTAAAAAGAGGAAACTAGAAGTAGAAAGGAAAGGAAGAGGAGGCAATCCAGAGGAAGCAACTCCCTTCAGAAATCAGGGAATTAAAACTGAAGCCTTCCTAGGCAGAGCTGGAAAGCAGTTCTACACTTTTCCTACCACAACTCCTACCTTGTGGTACTCCTGGTACCACAACAATTAGAAAAGACTACTGTGATTTTTGCTCAAAATCAAAGCTAACTGGAGGCTTTAGACCACATGAAGTCAAGTAGTATAGTTGCACATGGTTCATTCCAAGGAAATACATGGGGGGAATACAAGTGGAAGGAATGTTTGATGTTGGTTTGCAAATAATCATTTGCCCAGAGAGAAGCTAGGGGCATGTCAGGAAAGGAGAGAGCCATATTGATTTGATCTGTTCCACTACTTGAGTATCTTTGAAGGGTGAAGTAAAAATTGGTTTTAAAAGACTGGTCTCTAATGAAAGTTTGTTACTTATGTACTGCTTTGCTTCTGTCCTTCATACTGAGCACTATTTTACAACAGGCAAAAAATGGTGTCTGCATGTTTTTCTTTTTGCTCGCACCCAGCACCCTTATTTCCATTAAAACTCTCTCTGCATTCTGTGAAGTGAGGCTTATCTCTCCTGCAGCAGAGGAAAAACATAAGAGCTGGAAGAAATGGAAGGTGAAATGTCAAGTACCTAAGGTATCAGTCTTACTTTGAGCAGAGGCTAGCGATTGAATGCAGAAGGTAATAAGGCAAACTCCAGAGTGTGTTTTTTATAATAGGGTGGCTTTCAAACCATGCTAACAGCGGGCTGTACTCTCACAGCTCTGTTTATTTATATCTCCCTCCCCCACCCAAATGGTACAGAACAACAAGTATTCTGACAAGTTGAAATGCTAATAGATTATGCAAAAAGCAAATCAATAAAAACTCATTCCAAAATGTCTATCTTCCCACCAAAATTACATAGTAAATGGATTTTGTTTTTTGTTTTACATCTAATGAGGTTTAGGGATCAGAAGGGCAGGTGGGAATTAAATACATGCCTTCTGACATGATCAGCAGGATAGTAGGAATTCAGTTAGATTTAGAGGCTCTGGTCAATATTTGATATTTATACAAGTCTAATCTTCTGGTCAGTGCCTTTAGGCTCTCTAATTCCTGTGGTCAGGTGGTCTTTGAAACCAGCTCTCTGTGTCTTGGTCTTTAAATTTAGACAGTGCTGCATGTTCCAACCTAATAAAGGAGCAACTGTGTCCTGGCTTTTTAAACATGGCCCCGATCGGTCTGTCTTCCTACCTGATTTTTTCATTTAGCAAAAGCTATTCACAGTATAGACAGATGGGGCCATACCGGATACACGAGGGTGTCTAATAATTAGGGACAGATGCTTCAGGTAAATGCAGTTTGCAGATGGCAAAGGAACACTGGATTATGCTAATTTTCCCAAAATAACTTTTTAAAAAAGCTTATAGCAGAGCAGTCTCTTCTGTTGGGTTCCTGAAACAATGATAATGCAAAGAGTAATGAGAGTAATGGGCTTGGGTGGTGTCTTTCCCCTCCTTCCCCAGGCTTCCCTCTTTGTATTATGGCAGTATTGGGAGGATTTTGAAGGATAAGCCAGAAGGCAAAGCACACCAAAGTAAAGGAGGCAATCTGCCCGTTTATTCTAGTTCCTATTAACTAGCACAGTGTTTTATGAGCTTTCAGCACAAAAACATGGTGTGGGGTAAGTGGATGTGGCTCAAGCAGTTGGGTGCCTGCCTACCATATGGGAGGTCCCGGGTTCAGTTCCCAGTGCCTCCTAAAGGAGACGAGCAAGACAGCGAGCTGACGCAATGGGCTGGCGCAGCAAGCTGACACAACAAGATGATGTAACAAGATGATGCAACAAGGAGTTTCAACAAGGAGACACAACCAGGAGACACAATGAAAGACACAACAAGCAGGGAGCGAAGGTGGCTCAAGCAATTGGGTGCCTTCCTCCTACGTGGGAGGTCCCAGGTTCGGTTCCCAGTGCCCAGTGCCACCTAAAAAAAGAAGATGAGCAGACACAGAGAGCAGACAGGGAGCACAAACAATGGAGGGGGGTGATAAATAAGAAATAAAATAAATCTTAAAAGAAAAACATGGTGTGGCACCTAAAATGATGCCAACCTGGTAGACTACGAAGTATATTTTTCAACTATCTCTTTCTGTGTCTTCAACCTGGCACAACTGAAGGGTGTTTGGACAGAATCCTGAGGCCTGAATTCTAATCCCACCTCATTCACTTAACTTTCTGTGTGACCAGAGGCAAGACAGTCCCTAGGTTTCTATTTATTCATCTGTTCATTGGGGATGAGGCCAGTTCATTGAAGTACTACTGAATACTACTGAGGAAGCAGTTAGTTAATACCAGTGCTTTGAAGAAAATGTGTAAATCTTTATACAAAAGTATTTCATAACTCAGACTTTCTTTAGTGCTTTCTTCAGTGCTGGAGATAGTTTCTTTTTTTTTTTTTTTCCTTTTATATAGTCTTTATTTTATTTTATTTATTTATTTATATATATATATTTTAAAAGGTGCTTAGATTACCTAAATGTTACACAGAAATTACAGGGATTCCCATGTTCCCCACCTCCCACACCTCCCACAACATCCAAGCAATGGAAGAAATTATAACAGCGAGGTGGAGCCAATAGCCACTAGACGCTTTCAGGGTGGGGAGGGGAAGGGCAGTTGTAATACAGGGGCTTTTTCAGAACCTGGGGGTTGTCCTGAGTGATGTTGTGGTGATGGATATAGGCCATTTTACATCAGCATATACCATGCAGAACTTTGTGGGACAGAGTGTGGTCTACAATATGAACTGTGGTCTGTGCTTAGTGGCAAAGCCCCAGGATGTGTATATCCATTGCAGGTGATGTGCCACACTAATGAAAGATGTTTATGTGGGACAAGGTTTCTTTATGAAACTTTTTTGTATTTACTAGGTAAGTTTCAAAAAATCCTAAATGAAATAATCAGGAAGAAATTTCACTCTGATCCCTCCATTATCTTGCTAGGCTTGAGTATATTGCTTGCACTATATGAAGTGGCACTTGCCTCTAGATTTTCTTATAAAAATTTTTTTTTTCTGGTTCCTTCCTTTGTGTTCTACATTTTTCCCGTTGGAGCAGTGCATCTCAAAGTGTAGTCCTTATACCACCTGCACCAGAATCATCTGGGGGAACTTATTAAACTACAAATTTTCTGGGCCAATACCCAGAGATTGTTATTCAGTAGTTCTGGTGAGGGGCATTGCAATTTGAATTTTCACATGCTAAAATCTGAGACCCATGGCATTAAGCTTGCCTAGGACAGAGATGAAATCGTCATGTTTTTTTTCTGTCATAGTCTGAAGATCAGTGTCCAAGAAACATGGACAGCCTAACTAGTATATGCTATTCCATACTTCTCCCCCTCATTTCTTGCTACAAGTGCAGATTACCCCATCCTTTGCAAACTTGCATCGTTGCAGGAGAAGGGTGGGATGAAACTGTACAGACCTTGCACTTGGATTGGTACATTCAAGCAGTTGTCTTATCTTTCTCTCTTGCTTTATTGTCCTAGGAGCCATTTTTGAACTATGGAGTCAGAGTCAGAGCCAGGCTTCTATCACTAAGCTTCCAAACCTCTTCACCCTAGCCCACAAAGCAGTGGTTCTGAAAGTGTAGTCCCCAGACTAGTAGCATCAGCATCACCTGGAAACTTATTAGAAATGCAAATTCTCAGTCCCCATCCCACTAGACCTACTGATTCAGAGATTTGGGGTGGGCTTAGCAATCTGTGTTTTAACAATCCCTCCAGGGGATTCTAATGAATGCTGAAGTTTGAGAACCATTGCCCTAAATCATTGTCTACCCCACAACTGCACTAAACTCTAAACCTTGAGGCAGCTGGAAGAGTAAAGGTGAAATTGATTTGAGCAGAAAAATATGGGCATCACAATGTGGAATGAATTACTTAATTGTAAAGGTCTTATTTAGGGTATTTTTTGCTTGAGGGAGATCACTTTAAATAGCAACTTTCCTGAAAGTGACTATAAATACCAGACACACACACACAATTACAACACTCAAATATATATATATATGTGTGTGTGTGTGTGTGTGTGTGTATGGGTATGCATATATATGTATATGTGCATATATATATATTATAATTAAAATCATCCTTAGAGAAGAACAGAAAACATGTAGAGACAATTAGGCTGTAATAAAACTCTGAGCAATAGCTATTGATAAAAATCCAGGCAAGAGAACAAAAACCTGAAATATATACTAATCAGCAGGTCCAGATGATATGCTTTCTGGGGTCTTGAGGGAATTCACTAATGATTTCACTAAGCCACTGACAACTGGAAAATCTGACAAAACCATTTGGGTATGCACTACATTTTGCTTTGTCAGCACTCTGCATAATGGTGGTATTCCAGCAGGTGCATTCACTAGGCCCTTTCTGCCCACCCTCCACCTCCCTCCAAGGGAAAAAAGATTCAATTTCTAGATGTAGATGAAACCAGAGTTAACAGAATACATTTTTTAAAACTTTCTTTTTATAAATGGATCTTCCCCAGCATTTCATGCTGTAATATAAACCCCTAGTGTGTAACACATGACAAATGCTCTCCTAGGGCCTACATAGGGCAGCTGAGCCGGCGTGGCCTTCAGCTGCTGGTACTGAGATTTATGAGTTTATAATCTGGCAGTAGGACTGGAGAGATCAGGCTTTTCCACAGAAAAGGACTTTGGGATCAAGGCAAATTCCATTCTGGTGATGTTTTCTCATCTCTCAAGGTCCTGAGAAAAAAGATGGAGAGGCTGAAGTGGCTGAATAGGTGTTTGGCTGGAGATTCCAGATCCTCAGGGATGAATGACAGCCTCTGGTTCCTTCTGTTTATGGAGACCAAAGGTTCAGACTGATTTGGTTATTTGGTCAGAATTCAAGTCTTAGGAGGCCAAAATACAAGTTGGGACCACTCCTTTTACAAATCCCCCAGTACCTCCACAATCCGTCAACAGGCTATATCCTCACTGCCAGTCAGTCACATCAGAAGTTCCTAGGAAAATGTCTCTGTGCAATCCCATCACTGGTCAGCAGAACTACAAATATATTTTCTTCATGGATGGCACAAATGTTTTGTTGTGATGAATGATTCTAGGAGATTCTGGGCAGGGATTTAGTGTTAATGTTCTTTCCTTATTCGATTTCTGTACTCTTAGCTAACTTTTCTCATATCTCAATGAAATCTAGGCTTTTTCTTGACTCATTGTCATGTGCTGTTTCAAACTCTTAAATAACCCCATGGACTCATACCAAAGAAAGGGGAAACAAAGCCATGTATATGTTTCATATGTCAGAGGTTGTCATATGTCAGAGGTAGTGGACAAGCTCACTAATTTAGGAGGTAGGGGACCTGGGGTTTTATTCCAGGACTATTCTATTATCCAATTCTATGATCCTAGGGACATCATTTTCCCTTCCTTGACCTCAGTTTTTTTATCTGTCAAGGGTAGGCATTGGATGATATGACCTCTAATATCCATTTCCATCCCTAACATTCTGTGATTTGTATAAAATAGAACTTTAACATGCATGATGTTATCATTTGTTATATTGACTTGTCAAGAATGACACTTCAGGTCCATGATAAAATTCCTCATTTTGCTCTGATATGAAACTGAATTTCCTTTTCAAGGCTGGGGTGTGGATGAGAGTCACTTCGCTAGTGAATGAGTCCAACCAACCACCTAGCACCTTCCTCTCAACGGGGTTCTATTGTTCTTTACATATTAGTTACTGTTTTGTGAGGGAAATTACATGCAATGGTGAATTGGTAAATATGGATATATAATACTAATTTATGTCAAGGACCTATTCCCAGAATACATGAGATTGAAAGTCACTGCATATGAAAGCCAATTTGATCTTAGGTTCTTTGTATTTCAGTTTCTTCATCTTTTAAATAGTAATGCACTGATCAGAGGTTTATTTCTCTCTCATGCAAGACCAATGTGTAGAGGATAGAAGCAGAGCAGGCACACCAGCTCTTTCCTTCCTCAGCACCTAAATGATGTGTCACTTCTGCTCACATCCCATATTAACTAGAACCAGTCACAAGGCCTCAAGCCTAACTGCAAAGCAGACTGGGAAATGTAGGGGGGTACATATAATATTGTTGGACACTAACAGGCTCTGTCACAAGGGTTCTTTTCCTCTAAAAGCATAGAGCAATGTTCAAAACAATTACTACTATTATTTATTATGTGCCAGGTACTTTGCTAAGTGCTGTGCATACATTTTCACATTCAATCCTCACAGCCTTGTAAGATAGAAACTATAATTTTCACATTTTAGAAATGAGGAAAATGAGGCACGGGGCGATTAAGAGACTAGCCTAAGATCAGATAGCTAATAAGTAACAGAGATAGTATTTGAATGCAGGTTGAGATAGAATTACATATGCAATGTGTTGGCACTCACTTCATTTCTATCTATATTAATGGAAGATAAAGAGGCACCATATGGTGAAACTTACCTTCAGGGCAACTGGCTGTCTATCCCATTGCTTTTAGGTAATGGAAAACAGTACCTAGATCTGCTCCTGAATTTGGATCTTCAATAGGGTTAGACTGGCCCCAGGGAATTTTGTCAGGGTGTTTTTGGTTTTCACTTGTTGGAGGGTGCTACTGGTATTTAAGAGGCAGGATCAGGCATGCAAGATACCCTACAATGAGTAGGACAGTCCCACACGATGAAAAACTGTCCTATTCAGGTCCCACAAAACTTTTGAATGTCGTACAAGGCATTCAGGTAAGGGTAAAACACATTTAAAATTATCTGAGCCTAGTACTTAAGTCTGTTTTATGCATAAATTCAAAGTATGTTTTGAAGTTTTAATGTACATTGAATTTTCTAAGAATGAAACTGTTCATTGAAGGAAGATTGTACTTTGATCTGTTTAGAACTTTAATAATCAGAGTTTATTATATGCCGAACATTATGGTAAGCACTTCACATATATTAACTTATTTCACAATACCCTAAAAGGTATATTCTATTATTATTCCCATTTTACTGGTGAGGAAACTGAGGCACAGAGAGGTTATGTAACTTTCCTATGGTCACACAGCCTTTAGCAAGTTGTATTCATCATTTTGGAAAATCATGTTACTGATGGCAATGCTTCATTCTTACCGTTTCTGGTACTCATCACTTCTTCGCATACATCTAAGTATCTATCTAGTATTGTACTCTTTTTATGTGGAAAACTTCCTTTAACTTTTCTTATAATGCTGGTATTATTAATGAACTCTCTCAGTTTTTGTTTGTCTAAACATGCCTTTATTTTTCCTTCATTTTTGAAAGAGATATGTTCACTCAGTATAGAATTCTGGGGTTGACAGCCTCTTTCTTTCAGTACTGTAAAGTACTTTAAAGATGTAACTCCGTTGTCTTCTGGATTGTATAGTGCTTGTAGTATTTGAAGCACTAATATAACACTCATAAATCATTCTGTCTGTATAGCTGTCATATAGCCTTGCCAAACCTTGGTATGGTCAGTCTTTCTAATTTTAGCCATTCTAATGGGTGTATAGTGGTATCTCATTGGGGTTTTAATTTGCTTTTCCCTAATGACAAATGATGTCGAGTATCTTTTTGTCATATGCTTTTTGCCATCCATATATCTTCTTTGGCAAAGTGTCATTGCAGTGTCTTTTATAACCTAATGTCATAAGTGACTTACCATCACTTCCTCTGTATTCTATTGGTCACAACCAATCAACCCAGGCACAATGTTGGGGGAGGAGACTTCACAAGGGTGTGAATACCAGGGGACAGAGATCATTGGGGGCCATCTTAGAGACTGGCTACCACAGCAGTCTCCAGTCACATCCTGGGATTCCTATTTACACATCAATCTGTACAAGCTGTATTGTGCATAAATGCATAAGTATGTGTACATAGGCACACGTGATCATCAAAAAGCCATGACTATCTGATAGCTGAAAGTAGTCCTGCTGCTTCTACTCCCCTCTATATGTTAAGGTTAGGCTAATGGTTTCAGAGGCAAATGTGTACTTACTAGGTTATATATTGTTTTCCAGTAATGAAGCACAACATCCAAACTTTGGAAGAAACTATTTAATCTTGAATCTTCATTTGTTTTATCTAGTAAAAGACAGTCAAGGGTAATGGTCAAGAGTACAGAAGCCAGAGTCAGACAGCCTAGGTTCAAATCCTGATTTTGCCATTATTGGGATCTTGAGAAAATCTACCTTCCTGAACTTAGATTATTCAATTGAAAAGTGGGGATGAGACTCACATCTACATCACAGGATTATTATGATCATGAAATGAGACATGCTATTTAAAGTGGGGCTTGTCCTGGAGTTAGCTATCTAAAAGTGGTAGTTATTACTGTCATCTTTGGCATCTTTTGGTTATTTGAGAATCATTATTCACTCAGTCATGCCCAGGCTTTCATCTGGTCACTCTGCTACTTCTACTGTTCTTAAATAAGGACAGAGAGACATTCATTATCTCCCTCTTCTGTCCTGCCTCTGAATATCCTCCTGCTAATCCTGTCACAAGTGTCTCCCTCCCTTTCCATTTCTCTGAGAAACGTAATGTTGCTGTTTAAAGCACAAGTAATAATTGGAGTGAAGTAACACATTAAGTCATAATCAGATATTAACATCTTGATTGACATAGTTTAGCTCAAATAAGAACAGTTCTGATAAAATGGAATGGAAGGTGGTTAAGTTGTGTTGGGGTTTGGGGGGAAAGGAGGGAATGGTTCACTACCTAGGGGCTTCCTATATGGGACTTAACTTAGTGAGTAGGAAGTATGACAGAAATGGGGGAGGGAAGCAGGGTCTTCTGGAGGGCTCCAAACGGGGAGAGAGTTTTGAGTACAGAAATGTTAGGTCAGAGCCAAAGACAACCTTTGACATTTGACAATTTTGTTGAGGGTCTGATGGTAGTGGTGTGTATGTGTGTGTGGTGTGTGTTCATTGAAAAAGATAGTCCTTTAATAATTTTGGAAACATTTTTTTCTTCAAACTCAAAGTTTGGACGTTTCACACAGCTAAATGCTGGGTATTTACTGCTGGTGCTTTCCACACTTCTTCCTCTCTTTGGGTGTTGGTGAGCATTTCTCGAAATACCTGGCCATCTTCAGTAAGAGCAGTTGCATAAAAGCATTTTTACTGGGAGCACAGTCTTGTGGGATGGAAATTATTCCTTTTTATAGTAAGAGGGAGGGGAGTAAAATACCATTCTTGCAACACCTGCTTGGCTCCCTTTCGACTCTCTCCAATGGAACCTTGGCTTTCAGGGTCAGAGGCTGCAGGTGCTGAGGAAATACCCATTTCCATTCCAGAACAGCAGAGGAGCCCCTATTGGCTATGTGCACCATATCCCATGGACACTGGAACTCTAGGGTCAGACACTAAATGTGATGTGAAAAACAATCCATGCTAAATGTAGGATTTTATGTATATCTGCCTTTAACTTTCAAATCCACCCTGTATTATTTATTGCTTTAAAACATTTTCTGACAGGAGGCCAGTCTGGGAAAATAATACCAAGTGCATAAACGAATCCCAAATCCCTCATTAAGCTATTAGCATTGTAATAGAGCTCATTATTTTTCACCTTCCAATGATTGACTTTTTAAATTAGAGAACATGCTCAAAGTTGAACTGCAACCAGTACTTTCTGTAGAACTTCAAGCCAATTTTGCTATATTAAAATTTTACCTTGTGCCAGAAAGCTTGGAAAATCCAAAGTAGCTTTGAAGGAATTTTCACTCCGTTTATTGTGTATTCTTTGCTCATGCAGGTATTAGTAACATTCACATCTCATGTGACAAGGTTTGCTTGCTCATATTGATGGCTAAAAAGTTATCAGAGTTCAAAACCACCTCTCTTAATCTAGGGATCTCAAATTACATTTTACTCACTTGTCACCCGAAAATTGGATAGCAGTGGGTAGTGAAAGATATTTAAAGAATAGTGGCAAATGAGTATGATAAGTTTTTAACCAGCACCCCAGGTGATTCTCATGCACTCTAAGTTTGAAAATCCCCAATGTATGGCCGATGTTTTCAAAATGTTGGAAAAGTTCCTTTAGTGAATTTGTTTTGTGGAAAAATAAAATATTACACATAAATATGGGAATTAATGTAATTTACTAATTAGAATAGATATATATTTAAACCTTAAAGCATTTGTGAAAATATGGATTATCTGCATATTAAATGAATCACAGGAACATAAAAAGGCCATTATGCTCAGATTCCTGATTCCAGTGGGTTAATGTTTAAACCAAAAAAGGCAGAGGAAGATGATGATAATGATGTTGTTGATGATGATGATAATAAGAAATGACAATAATAGTTAATACATGGCCCCTACCATCATGGGACTTACAGCAAAGTAGGCAATACAGACATTAAGTGAATTGTATGTATGATGAGCGTTTGTCTAGCATGGGGTCCTAACCTCTTCTGAGGGACTTTAGGGAAGGCCTGTCTGAGGAAGGGGCCTTTAACCTGAGCTCTGACAAATAAGAGGGGATAACCAAAGGAAATGGGAGAAGAGTGTTGCAGGCAAAGGAAACATGGTCAAAGGTACACAGTAGAAGTGGAAAATTCAGTATGGCTAGAGGGCCAACGTGAAGAGAAGACAGATGACTCTACCAACATGTTCCCTGACAATGTTAAGTATCTTTCTAACTCATTGCAAATCTCTCTTCTTGGAATGCTCTTCTACCAGAACATGGCTGCATCCTTCTCATCATTCAGAACCCACCTCCTGTGTTGCCTCCACAGTGAGGCCTTCCTTGACCAACTCAGCCAGAACTTGCTATCACTAACTCTACTGGCTTCCTTCATCAGGATCTGAAACTATTTTTTACGTATGTTTCCTTATTTATTACCTTCTTCCTTCATTAGAATGTAAGTTCTTTGAGAGCAGGTACCTTATCCATCTCCTTCACCGCTATATCTCTACTGCCTAGAACAGTCCTTGGTAGAGAAGAGGTAAAATTGATATTTGTTAACTGACTGACCACTTCCAGTGGTATGGGCCAAGCTGGGGTGCTCAAACCACTGCCCCACAGCTGTGTATAGCTCTGAAAAATGTCACATGACCAAGAAGCAAATATAAAGAGAAAAAAATTCCACCTGGAATTGAATGGTTTTGTGAATGGAATTGTTACTATGTGTTTTGCAAGCCCTAAAATTATATAGCAAAACATATGACGAACTTTCTAATCAAAATTTAGAACAATATTTGCATGGCAATAGTAAATTATCTAAATTTCCCATTTGTTTACAACATTTGGATTCATTGTGACCCTTCATCAATGATACTGGTGAATTTTTATTCTTATTCTTGCTTAAGTTGGTATCCTTGATCTAAGGCGACACCCCTTCCTCTTTGGGGAGACTGCTAAATGTTACAATATAAAACTTCTTAATTACCTCCAGTGACATTTCATGTACTATTTACCCATGTTTTGCTGGAGGTTGGTCACAAGGGGATTTCTATAATTTGTTGTAAATTGTTCTGTACAAAAGCATGTTGGACAGATGAGACACGTGTAGGGAAGCCATAACTGAGTTCAACTCTGTCACTCTCAGGAGCACAAACTCCAAAGTAGGGCCCACTGGCAAGGCACCAAACTCCAGAGTTATCTGCCATGACTATAGGACCTGGGCGTCTTCAGATCCCTCAGGAGCCCCACTATTGGGGCAATATCCACTTTGGCAGTCTATGGGATCCTGCTGAGATGTGCAAAAGCGTTACCTCTGGGATGACCTCCGACTCATACTGAAGTCTCTTAGCATTATAAACTCATTTGTCTTTACCATTTCCCCCTTTTATTTGAGGTCTTTTTCCAGTTGCATTGCTAGTTGGTGCTTGGTAGTAAACCCTCGGTGCCAGGGAGGCTCATCCGCAGGAGTCATATCCCACGCTGGGGGGAAGGTAATGCATTTATATGCTGAGTTTAGCTTAGTGGACTTACCGGTATTCTACTATAGGCATATTGTGATTCTAGCAATGGAAGAAATTACAACATTGATGAGGAGGCAATGACCACTGGAGGCTCTGGGGGCAGGGAGAGGGAAAAACAGTAATACAGGGGCTTTTTGGGGACTTGGGAATCATCCTGAATGACATTGCAATGACAGATATAGGTCATTTTATATCGTCCCATAACCTGCAGAACTGTGTCAGAGAGAGTGTAGACTACAAGGTGAAATATGGTCCATGCTCAGTGGCAAAGCCCCAGGATGCATTTATCAATTACAATGAATGTGCCACACTAATGAAGGCTGTTTATGTGGGAGGGTGTGGGAGGTGTGGGGAGTGGGACATAGAGGAATCCATATATTTTTTGTGTAACATTTATGTAATCTAAGTATCTTTTACAAAATACAAAAAATTAAAAAAAAAAAAAAAAGTTGGTTGTTACCCAGAATCTGGTGCTCTTCTAAGTGATGACATCAACAGGTGTTTTCTAAGCACCTACCATGTACCCCTGCTTTGTTGCAGGTGCTAGGAGAAGCACTTGAAGAAACATTGAAGAAAGAGAAGTTTACCTTTTAGGTTGCAATGAGTTAATTAGCCACAGGTAAATCAAGCAAACCATTTGTAAATGTAGTTGTCTACACTGTTTATTCTAGGTTTGGGCACAAGATCTCTAAGGCTTCACAGCAGCCGGTTTTCTAAAATGACCCATTCAGCATTTTAATGCTCTTTTCAGCTGTTCTGTTCCTTTTTATGACCCGACATACCATCCTCCCTTCACTGGTGGCTTTTATCCTGGGTAACTGATGACACCTGGACATTTTCAAAAAGACCAGGAAAACAGCAATGCTCAGTCACCTGCTCTCAGCTTCCTTTCCTCACTTTTCTGAGGACCATCATGTTCTTTGGTCCTTCTTTCTTACCTTGTGTGTTTGGGGAATGTTCTCATATTACCTTTTATGTTTCATATTATTTCTTTTTACTCCTCTTTAGGGATCTAGCCTGATTTTTACTTTATGTAGCTTTCCTATTTCCCTTTCAGGTCTCTGTATTGATCTGGGTTTCAGCCAACTTGGCATCTGGTTACCTTTTATAACAGCCCTGAAATTTGATATCAGAATGAAATTATTTACTGTGTTGTACATCTTTTATGTCCTATTAGAACTATTTTTCTAAATAACTTCTATAGCCACCTAAGATCTGGGTCAGTACAAGGAAATATCCTTTCTGTTTTACTTTTGGATATTTTACCTGTGGCCAGTGTTTCAAGAAGGCAGAGGAATTAGCCATGCTCATAGATTCCCATATCATTTTTAGGAGTGAAGGGAAAGTAATGAAACCAACATGTCCCTTTTGAAAGGGATTAATAGTAGGGTGGCTGGAAATCCACCTGTTACTTAGCTATCACTTAGAGTCAGTACAGTATAGTGGTTAACAGCAAAGACTCTGGAACTAATTTACCTAGGTTTGTCTTCCAGTTATTACTTCCTAGCTGTGAATCTTTGGGCGAATTCACAATATCTCTGTGCCTCAGTTTCTTTGTGTGTAAAATGGGTATAATAATAATTTTTATCTCATAGGTTGTAATGGATATTAAATAAGAGACATATGAATCTCTTAGAACAATGCCTGGCACATACTAATTGCTGAATAATTATTAGAATTACTAACATAACCACTGCAACTATCAATGTAGCCTCCATTCTAACCCCACACATTGGTTCTGTTTCTGATTCAGAAGTTACAATTGTGAAGCCACACATCCTCAAAATCTTAACTAATCAGCCAATATTGGGATGGAACATGTTTCATCCTTACCTTTCAGGGACATTTGTGGGTCTGGCTGGGGTTCTGGACAAGTGAGCAAGGGCCTTGGTGGAGTTCCAGGGTTTGGAACTGGATTCCATGGTGGAAGAGTTGGGGATTACCTAGGGAGGTCAGAATTAGGAAGATCCAGAGATGAATGCCCTAGGTCAAAGCTTGAAAAGCACAATTCTTTCTTCTGAGGAACAAGTAGAGGCCAAAAAATGAAAAACCAAGTCAAAAGGATTAGAAGCTGGATGACACTGGAAAGCAGCTAAGAGAAAGAGCCCAACATGCAACATGAAGTCAGAGGAGGTTCCAGAATCATTTCTGTGAGTGCGGCTGAAGAACATAAGGCTAGTTTTTATTGATATGGCTTCCTGAGTGATCTTGTATGGTTCAAAGGCCCAGGATCAAGGTTAACAGAAGCAAGGTTTGAGTTGCTTCAAGAATGAGGTCTATTAGAGCAGTGGTATACTCATAGTCTGGTACTACTTATTTTCAGCCACTAAAAGCATTAAATCCAAAGCTAATGTTCCTTCAATGAGCATACATTGGTCACTTGACAAATGCAAATCAAATCCACGATGAGATACCTACTCCACACCCACAAGGATGGTGTCATAGTTTTGCTATGTTGTGTTCTTTTCTCAAAGAACAAAACAAACTGATTTGGGCTTAAACAACAAAATTATTGACTCATGGTTTCAGTGGCTAGAAGGTTTATGTCCTCTTAGGGTCAGAAGTGTTCTGGCTGGCTGGCAGTCCTTGGGTTCCTTGGCTTTCCCATCACATGGCAATGTGCTCTCTTTTATCCCTTGGGTGCCTTTGACATCCAGCTTCTTTTCCACATGGCTTTCTCTTCCTAAAGCCTCCAGTGATAGTTTTAAGGTCCAACTTTATTCACTTGAGCCACACCTTAACTAAAAATAACATCTTCAAAAGGTTCTATTTACAATGAGTTCACACCCACAGGAATGGGATTAAGATTAAGAACATGATTTTTTATTGGGGTACATAATTCAACCTACCACAGATGGCTCTTGTTAAAAAAAAAACAGAAAATAACAAATTTTAGAGAAGATTTGGATAAATTGGAACTTTAGTACATTGTTGGTGGAAATGTAAAATGGTGCAGCAACTATGGAAGGCAATAGGGTGGTTCCTCAAAAAGTTAAATAAAATTCCTAAATGGCCCAGCAATTCTACCTCTAGTTGTATAACCAAAGAGAGAGAAAACAGAGTGTCAAACAGATAGTTGGACACGAATGTTTATAACCATATTATTCACAATAGTCAAAAGCTAGAAACATCAGGATGTGTATATCCATTGCAGGTGATGTGCCACACTAATGAAAGATGTATATGTTGGAGGTTGTGGGAGGTGTGGGAGGTGGGGCATATGGGAATCCCTATAATTTTTGTGTAACATTTATGTAATCTAAGTATCTTTAAAAAAAAAGAAAAAAAAGCTAGAAACAACCTAAGTGTTCATCAACAAATGAATAAACAAAATGTATTACATTTACACAATGGAATATTATTTGGCCATAAGAAAGAATGAAGGTATGAGACATGCTGCAACATGGAAGAACCTTGAAAACATTATACTCAGTGAAATAAGCAAGGCACAAAGGACAAAAATTGTATGATATCACTCATAAGAGATGATTAGAAATAGCTACTTCACAGAGATAGAAAGCAGATTAGAGTTTATGGTAGGAGAGAGGGTGTTGGAAGGGGAAGAAGGAGTATTTGTGTGTTGTGGTAGTTTGATATTATTTATGAATTCCAAAAAGAGATATTGATTATGTTTGTAAACTGGTCTGTTCCTCCAGGTGTGATACTCTTTGATTGTATTAAATTCAAAGGTTTTACATTATTTGATTATGTTAAGATTAGGGCTTTGATTCGACCACATCATTAGGGCATGCAGGGTTGAGTCCCCGCCCCCTTGGTGGGCTATATAAACAGACGCTCACTCAAGGAGAACACAGAAGAAGATACAGAGGAATAGAGAGGACTCCATAGACACAGAAGAGGAGAGAACTTGTCAGCTTTGATCCTGTGACCCTGGGAAGAGAGATGAGCCATTTGCCTGACAGTTTACAGCTGACCTTGTAAAGAGACCAGAGCATCTGAGCCCAGAAAGAAACCAGCCTCCAGCCTACAGCTGAGATCAGATGAAACTGGGCCCATGGAGCCTTAAGAGGAAAGAGGAAGGCTGAACCCTCACAGATATGGGCAACCATCTTGCTTCAACACGTGACAACAGACATTTGGTGAGAAAGCACCTTTTATGGTACCTTGAGTTGGACTCTTTAGGGCCTTGTAACTGTAAGCTTCTACCTCAAATAACTACCCTTCAAAAAATCCAAGAGATTTCTGGTACTTTGCATCAACACCCCTTTGGCTGACTAATACAAGTGTTTAAAAAATAAGCAGACGTTGGTCACTGGAAGATAGACTTTCCTATGAAATTGAGATTTATACATTTCTTGAGATCTCCTTAAGGTCAAAATATATGTGGCTCAAGACCATTATTTTCCAGGGAAATATATCTAGGTTTTCATTTTGAAATCAAAGTCACACTCAGCTTGTTGGGAGTAACCTTTCATTTTGAAGATTTAAAAGTCAAAACATGGAGCTCACTTCCCCTATTTTATTAGCAAATAAGTAATAAATCTTGCATTAGAATGTATCTTTTGGTTAGAAATATAAGCTTACCTCTGTTTAGGAAAACTTGGCATTTATAAATACCTTAAAAAATAAAGCAGTTATGGGAGAGGGGAATGGCAAACCAAGCAGAAGACAACCTCTAAAAGAAATTTAGCATATTAACAACACTAACAAACTACTTTTACAAAGGAAGGAAGTTAGGGAAGGGGGTATGTTACTAAAGAGGCTGTTCTTCAAATTTTGAACTTCCCCTGTTACTTTTTTCAGGATCTCATCTCTTTTCAATAGTGTTCCTCAGCAAAGGCACATGATTAGTAAGTCAGTCAAAGCATAATATTTCTTTACTGCAGCTCATAATGGTTTCAAAATATGCTCTACAAACAAGTTGGTCTGTTATAAGGCATGGATCTCATTACTCAAACAAACATGATTTCACTTGAACTCATTAGTAAGCACAGTTAAATTGGCTAACTCACACCTACATTTCTCCCACACACTCTTCTCTCTTGATAATTCCTCCCTTAATTTTATCCCCAGCCAAGCCTAAAGATAACAATCGCACAGCTGCCACTGGCTCTGATGAAGCAAGATCCATTTTTGCTCCATCCTTTAGTGCAATATCAAAACTGCTCTATGTACAGCCATCCAAACTTTGTTCCCTCACTCCCAAGGACCTTCCCCAACTGACAGTCCTTCCTATGCACATGTTGCCAAGATAGCTATCCTCCTTCTAGTCCTACTCTCAGACAGTCACATGTCCCAAAGGTAGCCATTTGTAATATCTTTATTTTCTTATCCTTTCTCTGCTTTATGTCTTACAAGTTTCATGTGGATTTCTGTTATCAACTCCCTCCTCACAGTGACACATACCCAGGCAGCGAGTCACCTCTGGGAAAATAGTATGGTTAGTGTTAATACGATCAGGCTGTGGAGTTCAACAATTCATTCACTCATTCATTCAGCAAATAATTTTTTAGGGAACTATGATGAATTTCAAAATTTATTTTTATGACCGTTTACCTAAAAATTAATATATATAAAATTTTTACTTTGAGATAATTGTAGATTCACATGTAGTTATTAGAAATAATACACTGAGATCCTGTGTACTCTTTACCAAATTTCACCCAGTGGTAATATCTTGTAAAATTATAGTACACCATTAGAACCAGGATATTGTACACTATATACAATCAGGATACACACACACACACACACACATATATAGTCAAGATACAGTACAGTTCCATCATCACAAGCATCCTTCATACTTCCCATTTATACCCATATCAATCTCCATGACACCAATTTCCTGTCCTAGACCCCTGTCAATCCCTTATCTGTACTCCATTTCTATAATTTTGCCATTTCAAGAATTTTATATAAATGGAAGCACAGAGTATGTAACTTTTTTGGATGGTTTTTTTTTTTCACTCAGCATAATTCCCTGGAGATTAAACCAGTTTGTTGTGTGTATCAATAGTCTTTTCTTTCTTATTGCTTAGTAGTATTCCATGGAATGGATGTACCATAGCTTGTTTAATCATTCACTAGTTAAAGGATGGTTAAAGGGCAGTTTCCCGTTTGGGCTATTGCAAATAAAACTGCTATGTCCATTCATGCACAGGTTTTTGTGTAAACATAACATTTTATTTCTCTGTGGTAAATTGCCCAAGAGCGCAATTGCTGTGTCATAGAGTAGTTGCATGTTTAGTTGTATAAGAAACTGTCAAACTGTTTTCCAAAGTGACTGTACCATAGTACAGTCCCATTAGCAATATATGAGTGATCCAGCTTCTCTGCATTCTTGCCAGCATTTGTTGTTGTTACTGTTTTATATTTTAGCTTTTCTTTTTTTTTAAATTTTTTTTATTTTTAAAGAAGCTTTAGATTACATACATGTTACATAAAAAATATAGGGGATTCCCATATGCCCTATGCCTTCCCCCTCCCACACTTTCCCACATTAACAACATTTCTTTAGTGTGGTACATTTGTTACAATTTATGAACACATATTAAAGCATTGCTACTAACCGTGGACTATAGTTTACATTACAGTTTACACTCTGTCCTGCACAATTTTGTAGGTAATGACAAAATATATAATGGCCTGTATCTGTCATTGCAATGTCATGCAGGCCAATTCCAGTGTCCCCAAAATGTCCCCATGTTACATCTATTCTTCCCTCTCCCTCCCCTCAGAATCTCTGGTAGCCATTGCCTTTATATCAATGATAGAAGTTCTTCCATTGCTAGAATAATAATGTCTATAATAGAATAATAATAAGTTTAATTTAGTCCATTGCTCATTCCCCAATCTTGAGGATTTGGGGATAGTGATGCCCACTCTATTACTTATTGAGAGTTGGCTTAGATCCCATAGGGGCAGATGGATGGAACTATCTTGCTTGCAGTTGCAGACACTCTCTGTTCCTTGGGATGGTGTTGTTCATCATCATCTCCTTATTAGTTATCCTGGGTGAGTCCAATGAACTGGAGAGTTGGTGTTGCAACTCTGCTGAGATTCAGGGCTCAATCAGCACATGAACAGATGAAAGATTTAAGTTTCTGGGATATATATTTATCAAGTGTAGTGCTAATTATAGGTTCTAATAAAAGGGCCAGAAGAGCCTGTTGTAGGGAAACTATAAATGAATCTAAGTCTGTTACACTTGGGAGCATAAATTACAAAGTAAGGCCCACTGACAGGGTGCTTAATTCCTGAGCTTATCTTTCCTGCTTATAGTGTCTAGATGTCTCTAGAGCCCTCAGGAAAGCCACTGTTTGAGGCACTGTTTACTGTGGCAGTTAATGAAATCCTGCTGAGACGTGCATAAGCAAAGCCTCTGGAATGACCTCCTGACTCACTTTGAAATCTCCTAGCCATAAAAACTCATTTGTATTTAATATTCCCCCTTTTGATCAAGGTCTTCTTCCAGATGCATTGCTAGTTGGCACTTGGTAATAATCCCTTAGTGCCAGGGAGGCTCATCCCCAGGGGTCATGTCCCATGCTGGGAAGAAGATAGTGTGTTTATATGCTGAGTTTGGCTTAGAGAGGCCATATTTGAACAACAAGGAAGCTTTCAGGAGTTACCACTTAGGCAATATATAAATACTAGGCCAAGTTTCAATTTCATAAGAAAAGGTTCATTAGTACAATCATCAATATCAAGGGCCTGGCATAAGGTCTGTCTTCCTTCACTAGGCACTGCCCATGTACTCAGGGGATTCTTGCCATTCTAGCAGAGAATGTAGCAGGATTCCCCAGGATGGGAATTCAATATTCTTTCACTTATGTTGTGGTTCTCCACCCACCGAGACTATGCCCCATGAACACTGAAACATATTCATATGTCTTAGAGGCATGTCCCAGTGCACCCCTCCCCATACATCCCCCATCACCAACACTGCACACTAGTGATCCTCCCCTGCCACATTTGTGACCCTTCTGTTATCCAAAACCTCTCCAAAAGGAAGCCAAAAATTACCCAAATAAAATTAAGAAAATGAATAATTTTAAAAATAACAAATAAAATAGAAAAATAAAAAAATATTAAAAATTGAAACAAAATTTTTTATGCATTGTGTCTTTCATCACTGTAAGATCTATCTTGTACATACAGTGACAATTTCTTCCATGTTTTCCCCCAGTATCTTATTTTTTTCATTTTATTTTCAAAAAAGCTTTAGGTTACAGAAAAGCCACAAAGAAAATATAGGGAATTCCCATATACCCAATGCCTTCCCTCTTTTCCACTCTCCCCTACTGTACTAGTCAGCCAAAGGGGTGCTGATGCAAAGTACCAGGAAACTGTTGACTTTTATAAAGGGTATTTATCTGAGGTAAAAGCTTACAGTTACAAGGCCCTAAAGAGTCCAACTCAAGGTACCACAAGAGGTATTTTCTCACCTAGGTCTGTTGCCACGTGTTGAAGCAAGATATCTGCCAATATCTGTGATGGTTCAGCCTTCGTCTTCCTCTTAAGGCTCCGTGGGCCCAGCTTCTTCCGATTTCAGCTGCAGGCTGTAGGGCTCATTTCTTTCTCGGCCTTTTCAGCTGCTCAGGGCTCTGGTCTCTTCAGCTGCAAACTATCAGGTGAATGGCTCAGCATTCCCCGGGGCTTTAGCTGTTTGAGCCTTCTTCTTTCTGTCACATGGCAGGACCGAAATGACCAAGTTCTCTCCTCTTCCGTATCTTCTTCTCTGTGTCCGTTTATATAGCCCACGAAGGTGGTGGGGAATCAACCCTGAGTTACACCCTACTGATGTGGTTGATTCAAAACCCTAATCTTAACATAATTAATCAAAGACATCTCAGCTGAATCTAATACAATCAAAGGGTATCACGCCCAGAGGAACAGACCAGTTTACAAACATAATTTCTCTTTTTGGAATTCATAAATAATCTCAAACTGCCACACCTATTAATAATATTTTACATGTAGATGGTACATTTGTTACAATTGATGTACAAATATTGAAGCATTGCTACTAACCATGGTCAAAGGTTTACATTATGGTTTACATTTTGTACCATACACATTTATAGGTTTTGAGATAATTTAAAATGGCCTGTATCTATTATTGCAAGATCATGCAGAACAATTCTAATGACCCCCAAATGCCTTATGTTCCATCCCTTCTAGTGGATGGACGTGAGAGTGGTGCAGTGGTGTGATTGGGTTCGGCGGTGCTGGTCTGTGAGGGGGAATAGTTTGGGGCTATTGGGTTGGACTATCCATGGAACTGGGGGGAGGGTTGGAGGAAGGAACAGGTAAGTTCTGGGGATTTTCAGGTCTTTGGTTCAAACTACAATGGTGGGAACGTTCTTTTGGCAGATATGGCACGGGAGGGGTACTGGTGCAGGGCGTCAGTTGTGGGGGGATATGCGGGATTGGGTGCACCTGGGGCATGCCTCTATGGACTATGTAAGTGTTCATCTTGTCAGGGAGGGTTATCTCAGTGGGTGGAGACCCACACAATAAACAATAAAATATTAAACTCCCATCCTGGGGAATCCTGCTATGTTCTCAATTAGAGGGACAAGAATCCCCTGAGAACATAAGCAGTACCTAATAAAAGAAAACAGACCAATATGTCAAGCCCTCAATATTATTGCAAGTAACTATGAATCTTACTCTTAAAAAATTGAAACTTAGTGATTAACATAAGTTGCAAGGGGAGGGAGAGGGAAGAATATTTTAGCCTTCCTGATAGATGTGTAGTGATATTTCATTGTGGTTTAAATTTGCATTTCCATGATATCTAATTGTGTTAAGCATCTTTTCATGTACCTATTTGCCATCTGTATATTGTCTTTGGGGAAACAATCTGTTCATGTCTTTTGTCCATTTCTAAATGATTGAGTTTTTTTAATTTATGAGTTTTGAGAGTTCTTTTAAAATAGTCTAGATAGCAGTCCTTTGCTGGATATATGGTTTACAAATATTGCCTCCCATTCTCTACCTCATGTTTGATCTCCGGACAGGGTATTTCAAAAAGCAAATGTTTTCAGTTTTGATGAGGTTCAGTTTATCAATTTTTCCTTTTATGGGTTATACTTTAGGTATTAAGTCTGAGAACTCTCTGTCTAGCCCTAAATACAAAGATTTTTGCCTATTTTACCAAATGTTTTACAGTTTTACCTTTTATATTTAAGTCTGAAATTCATTTTGCATTAATTTTTGTATAAGGTGTAAAGTTTTAGTCAAGGCTTATTTTTTTATGGATATAGATGTCCAATTGCTCAAGCATCATTTGTCGAAAAAGTTATCCTTCCTTCATTGAATTGCCTTTGCACCTTTGTTAAAAAAATCCGTTGTTTGTATTTATGTAGGTCTATTTCTAGGTTCTCTATTCTGTTCCTTTTATCTATATACCTGTCCTTTTGGCAATACCACAAAGTCTTGATTACTGTTTTTATACAATAATTCTTGAAATCAGGTAGATTCATTCCTCTCACTTTTTTCTTAATTTACAAAATTGTTTAAGTTATTCTAGTTCACTTGTTTTCCATATAAATTTTAGAATGAAGTTGTTTATGTCTACAAACAGTCTTGATGGCATTTTGATAGGAATTGCATTAAACCTATAGATTTTTGGAGAATCAACATCTTTACTATGTTGAATCTTCCAATACATGAACATGGTTTGTCACTCCATTTATTTAGATTGTCTTTTATTTCTTTCATCAACATTTTGTGATTTTCATCAACATTTTGTGATATCCTGTATATGTTTTGTTAGATATATATGGACGTATTTATTTTCTTGGAGCAATTATAAAAGATTTTGCATTTTCAAGTTCAATTTTCACATGTTCATTGTTAGTATATAGAAATATGATTGATTTTTGTGCATTGATGTTGTGCCCTGCAACCCTGCTGAACTCACTTGTTACTTCTAGGTGTTATTTTGTAGATTCCTTGGTATTTTCCACAAGAAAATCCTGTCATCTTATAATAAGTGCAGTTTTATCTCTTCCTCTCCAATCTAAATGTACTTTTATTTATTTTTTCTTGCCTTGTTTCAGTGGCTAGAACTTCTAGTACTATGTTGAATAAAAGGGGTGAGAGAAAGACATCCTTGCCTTGTCCCTGATCTTTTAAGGAAAGCCTTCAGTCTTTCACCATTAAGTATGATGTTAGCTGCATGTGTTTTTTTTTTTAGATTCTCCAACATTTTAAAAAATATATTTTTATTACAGAATTTGTGAACTTACAGAACAATCATGCACATGTGTAGAATTCCCATACAGCACCCCTTCACCAACACACTATGCCGTTGTGGAATATTTGTTACAGATTATGAGATAATATCATTAGATTATTACCACTAACTATGATCCATAGCATACATTTGGAATATTTTTTCCATATCCCCCTATAATTAACACAGTACATCTTTGGCATCGATGAAGAAATATTACAGTATTGCTGTTAACTGTAGTCCATAAGTTACATTAATTTTATTTTTCCCATGTTTCTCCATATTCCCACCACCCTGCAATAGTGATGTACATTCATTCTAGTTCACAGAAGGACGTACTTGTATTTGTACTATTATCCACAATTCTCATGCACCTCTGGGCTCTCTGTGTTATTCAGTCCTTAGATTATTCTCTAGCTTTCTTTCATTTGACATTTCATCCCTAGACTACCCTTTTCAGCCACAATCCCATTTATAAACCAGATGCTACTCACCATAATGTGTTACCATCAAGTCTATTCATTTCCACACATTTACAGTCAAGTTAATTAAAACTTCCACATACATTAAGCATCAGTACTCCGTTACAGCCCTCCTCTTATCTCCTAATAACCTATACTCTAGGTTTTAATTTCATGTATTTATTCTTCATATTTAGTTCATATCAGTGAGACCATGCAATATCTGTCCTTTTGTATTTGGCTTATTTCACGTAGCATAATGTCTTCAAGATTCATCCATGTTATCATGAGGCAAACAATGGCAAAACTGAAGGGAGAAATTGATATCTCTACAGTAATAGTTAGAGACTTCAATACACCACTCTCAGCATTGGATAGAACATCTGGGCAAAGAATTAATAAAGAAACAGAGAGCTTGAATAATATTATAAATGGACTAAACCTAATTGACATATACAGATCATTTTATCCCAAAACAGCAGGACATATATTTTTCTCAAGTGCTCATGGATTTTTCTCCAGGATAGACCATATGTTGGGTCACAAAGCAGATCTCAATAAATTCAACAAGATTGAAATTATACACAGCACTTTCTCTAATAATGGAATAAAGGTTGAAATCAACAAGAGGCATAAAAAGGGAAATTTCACAAACTTTGGAGTTTAAAAAACACACTCTTAAATAAACACTGGGACAAAAAGAAATTTTGAGAGAAATCAGTAAATATCTCAAGATGAATGAAAATGAGAACATAACATATCAGAGCCTATGGGATGCAGTGAAGGCAGTGCTGAGAGGGAAATGTATAGCCCTCAATGCTTATATTAAAAAAGAAGAGCTAAAATCAATGACGTAACTACACAGCTGGAGGTACTAGAAAAAGAGCAGCAAATTATTTCCAAATCAAGTGGAAGTAATAAAATAACAAAGATAAAAGCAGAAACAAATGAAATTGAGAAAAAAAAAAACAATAGAGAGAATTAACAAAACCAAAAGTTGGCTCTTTGAGAAGATTAAAAAATCAACAAACCCTTAGCTAGACTGACAAAGATAAAAAGAGAGATTATGTAGCTATATGTTTTTATAGATGCTTTTTATCAAGTTGAGGTAATTCCCCTCTAAGTTTGATGAGAGTTTTTATCATTAATAGGTGTTGCATTTTGCCAAATGCCTTTCTGCTTCAATTAATGTTATCATATGATTTTTCTGCTTTACCCTGTTGATATGGTGGATTAAATTAATTGATTTTCCATTATTGAACCAGCCTTGCATAAATGGAATAGATCCTACTTGGCCAGGATATATATTTTTTTATACATTGCTGGATTCAGTTTGCAGCTATTTTGCATCATTTTTTAAAAAGATTTATTTATTTACTTTATCTATTTTAAACCCCCTCTTCCCCATTTTGCTGTTTTGTGTCCATTCGCTGGGCAATTCTCTGTGTCTGTCTCCTGCCATCTCCTCCCATCCTCCTCCTCTAGTTTTCACCAGGATTTGATCCTGGAGACCTCCTATGTAGGAGAGAGGTGTTCTGCCACCTGCGCCACCTCAGTTCCTGGTTTTCAGAGCTTTCGGAGCATCTCATCTTGTCTCTCCCCTGTTACGTCGTCATCTTGCTGCATGGCACCCGGGGTCTGGCGGCTCACCAGCACACAGAGCCTGGCAGCCCAAGCGCCTTCTATATATATATTTTTTTATTTTACCGGGAGGTCCCGGGGATTGAACCCAGGTCCCTCCATATGGCAGAGGGATGCCCAACCACTTGAGCCACATCCGCCCCCATCATTTTTTAATGAGCAATGTTTTTCTGTAATTTTTCTTTCTTGAAATGTCTTTATCTAGTATTGGAGTAAATCAGGCCTCATAAGAATGAGTTAGGAAATGTTTCCTTTCCTATTTTCTGTAAGAGATTGCAGAGAATTGGTATCTGTTGTAGCTTTCTTAGGCTGTTCAAGGAAATACCATGCAATGGGGAGGCTTAAACTAAGGGAATTTATTGGCACATGGTTTTGAGGATAGGAAAAAGTCCAAATCAAGGCATCATCAAAGTGATGCCTTCTCCAAAGAGTGTGGCATTCTTGGGCTGGCTGCCAGTGATCTTGTTCCTGGGATCCTCAGTCCCATGGCAATGCACAGCCTCTCCTGGCCTTTCCCTTCTCTTCTGGGTTCCACTGACCTTCAATTTTTTGCTTCCAGTGCCTTTTTCTCTACCTGTCTGAATTTCATTCTGCTTATGAAGGACTCCAGTAATAGGATTAAGACTCATCCTGATTGAGTTGGGCCACACCTTAGCTAAAGTAACCTCATCAAAATTCCTACTTACAATGGGTCCACACTCACAAGAATGGATTAAATTTAAGAACATGCTTTCTGGGTACATAGCTTCAAATTACCACAGTATCATTTCTTCTTCAAATGTTTGGTAGAATTGACCAGTGAAACCATCTAGGCCTGGTGCTTTCTTTTCTGGAAGGTTATTAATTATTGTTCCAATTTCTTTTATATATATAGGCCTATTCAGATGATCTATTTCTTTTTTGTGTGAGTTTTGGTAATTGTATCTTTCAAGGAATTGGTTCATTTCATCTAAATTAGCAATTTGTGAAAATAGATTTGTTCATAGTATTCCCTTATTATACTTTAAATGACTGCCAATTTATTATTTGTTTTCTGTTTGCATCTTCTGTTTCTCATTCTTCTGTTGTTAACCTTCCTGTGTATTTGTTGAATATTTTTAATGAATCCATCTTGATTTATTTATAGTGTTTTTAAGAATATTGCTTGTATAATTTTCTTAGTGGTTGCTGTAGGTATTATAATATACATGTGCAACTTATCACAGTCTATTGGTATTGACATATTACCACTTTGAGTGAAGTGTAGAAACCTTACTTCCATTTAGATCTCTTTAACTTCTGCACTATTAAAATATGATTTTTCAGTGTTTTCTCTACATACATTGAATAGTTTATCTGATGGCGTTATAATTTTTGCTTTACTTATCCAGTAAAATTTAATAAACTCAAGAGAAATAGTATAACCTATTATATTTTTACCCTTTCCAGTGTTCTTTCATTTCTGAAGTTCCAAGTCTTCTTCTATTATCATTTTCATTCTGTATAAAGAACTTCATTTAGCCATTCTTTAAGGGTAAGTTTCCTGGTGACAAATTATTTAAGTTTGCCTTTATCTAGGAATACATTTATTTTCTCTTCCTCCCTAAAGGATATTTTCATTGGATATAGAATTTGCGGTTGCCTATTCTTTTCTTTCAGTACTTCAAAAATGTTAAATCACTTCCTTTCTGGCCTCCACGGTTTCTGATGAGAAACATGCTGTCTTTCAAATTGATTTTCCCCTGTAGGTAATGTTTCCTTTCTCTCTGACTGCTTTCATAATTCTTTGTCTTTAGTTTTCAGAAGTTAGAGTATGATGTGTCTTGGCATGGATTTATTTGGGTTAATTCTGTTTGGGGTTTGCTTAGCTTCTTGAGTATGTACGTTTATGTTTTGTTTTGTTTTGTTTTTACCAAATTTGGGGAAGTTTTTAACAGTTATTTTATGAATACTTTCCCCAAACTATTTCCTCAGTCCTGGGATTCTGGTGATACAAACATTAGCTCTTGTTATTATATCACAGGTTCATGAGACTGTTGCTTTCTTTCATTCTTTTTTCTCTTTGTTCTTTAGATTGGGTAAATTTTATTGATCTATCCCCACGATCACCACTTCTATTTCTGTCATCTCCATTCTACTTTTGAGCCCATCCAGTAAGTTTTAAATTTCAGTTATTTTTATTTTCTATAATTTCCATTTGGTTTTTTTATAACTTCTATTTCTTTGCTGAGATTTTCTATTTTTTATTTGTTTCAGAATTTTCATAATTGCTTGTTGCATCATTTTTATGATTGTTGCTTTTAAATATTTTTCAGATATTTCTAACCTAGATTCATCTTGATGTTGGCATCTGGTGATTTTATTTTCTCATTCATATTATGATTTTCCTGGTGCTTGATATGATGAGTAACTTCCTATTTTATCCTGGACATTTTGGTTATTTTGAGACTTTGAATCCTATTTAATCTTTGTTTTAAGTATGCAGTCCCCTGTTTAGGTGTAGCATGAGGGTTGGGAAGTGTGTATGTTCTGCTTCCCTCTTGGCCCCACTAACAACACTCTGGCATAAGTGGAGCACTGACTCACACTGCCTCATTGCAGACAAGTAGGGTGGAAAGTCAGCTTCCTTTTTGGCCCTGCTGACATCTTCCACTGAACGTGGGACAGTGACTTACATCACCTCATTGCCTCAAGCTGGGGGTGTAAGATTAGCTCTTCAGTGGGCCCCACTGGCTCCCAGGACTGGGGAAGTAGGCTGACTCATACCTCTTTGTTTCTGCAGTGAGGGGCAGAATCTCAGCAACCACTGGCTCTACTGACATCACTTGATGAGAGGAGAGGAAGAGAAAGGTCAACTAGCTCTGTCTATCACTGCCTTGTTCAGTTCAGTCTCATTGATGCTGGGTAGGTGTGGGGGCTCAGATCCCCAATGGGTTCTGCTGACACCAGAGAAACAGGAAATGGAGTGCCAACTAACCCTGCTTTACACTGCTTCATTCAGTCTTTTCCTGCCAGGTAAGTGTGGAGGTTCAGGTCGCCACTGGGCCTCACTGGCATCAGGATAGAGGAGAGAAGAGTGATGATTAGCTCTAACTTGCACTGCAATATTCATTATCATTGAGATAAGGTGTGGATGAAGGCTCAGCTTGCTTCTGCACCCCACTGATACTGCCCAAGCAGGAAAATCAGAGCACTGATTGCTTCTCCCAGGTAGGGTATGGAAAATCAGCTCCTGGTTCAGCTCACCAACATCACCAGGCATGAAAATTGGAGCTCTGCCTGCTTCCCCCAGGTAGGAGATGGAAATTTAGTTCTCTAACTTGCCCCAATGATACCACCAAGCAAGGGAATAAGAAGACTCCATTCTTATCATCATAGAGCTTGTCTGTAAGACAGACAAGTCTGTGAGAGACAGGCAATAAAGAAGTAAATTCAAACAAGTATATAAATGCAACTGTGATACGGTTTATGAAGAAAGAGTAGAGTCCTATGAGAAAGGATGGGTCCTTTGAGGAAGTGACATTTAAGAACTTGAAGGATGAGAAGGAGCTAGCAATGTGAAGGTAGATGGAAGAGTGTTATAACAAGAGGAAATAGCAAATGAGAAGGCACTGTGGAAAGAAATAATCACCTGGGTCTTCAAGGAAGTGGATGCAAATCCAGTATGGAGAAATTGACGTGGCAAAAAGGTGAGACAGTGAAGCCAAAGAGTTAGCAGGTACTTGATCATACAAGCTCTTGAATGCTATGTTAAGGATTTTGGCTTTTTCCCCTAAGTACAGAGGGAATTAATTAAAGTGTTTTAAGCTATGAAGGTATATGTTTTTATTTACCTATTGAAAATATTCTCTGGCTGCTGTATAAAGAAGGGAATAGTGGAACAGGGACACTAGTTAGGAGGTTTCCGTAGAGATAAAGATGTCAGATGATAGGAGCTTGTAATAGGTTGGTAATGTTGAAGATGGAGAGAAGTGGAAATATTTAAGAGAAGATGTATCCCATTTGTCATGGGGAGATGTGTTTCTAGAAATTAGAGTGTTTAACTGAAACAGCATTATATGACCCTGTTATGGCTCATTCTCTATGGAAAGGGACTATATTTCCTACTATCAACATATAAGAAGGACTTTATAGACATATGAATTTATTTTCTCTGAATTATTTCTGGTAGTTCTCATAGTAAAGTGGCTAGGTCTAGAAATGACCCTACATCCATTGATGACTATAAGTCTTCAAGCTGCAAAGACATCTAGTTTTTTTTAGTGCTATTTTTTTTTTTTTTTTTTTTGGAATCAAAAGACCTGTGGTAAGGAGAGAAAAAAAACCCAAGATGATAGAACATTGGTTACCTCAGAATAAGCGCTCAAGTTGAATTCAATTTATTTTAGTGAAAATGGCCAATTTTAAAGGCTTAATTCAAATGACAGGAGTAACTTACCAATCCATAATTATTTGGAGTAGGGTTTTTCTTTGCCTCCCCTTCTAAGTATTTAATACAGAGAACAAGGGAGCTCCAAAATTGCTGACAAGGCAAGAGGAAGGAGTTAGGAACTGTGCTTCCAGAAATGAATCTCAGAATAATACTACAAAACTAATCTGACAGTGGAGGTACTACCTCTGCACATATAAGGAAGGTCGGAATCAGGAAGCCACCACTAGCCTCCTAAATCTCACGAGAATACATTTAATTGGTGGAACCTAATTTCTATCCAGAAACATAACTAAGAGGATCTCAAAAAGCTAGATTTTATTTTTCTAGGCTCTGCAATACAAGAAGGCATGAGAGAAGGAGGTGGGAGTGGATGTGAATGAGATTCACCATATTCACCTCCTCTTTTGCTACTAAGTATTGTACTATTTTTCTTTACGTACTTAAAAATACAAACAACAATAGCAATGACAATAACGCAACTATTTCTGGTAAAAAAAAATAACTGTGGTCATCCTCTTCTATAAAAGGGGTGATACAGAATCTCATCAGTTCCCAAACCCATGTCTGGGTGAATGTTCATTCCTCTTATAGTTGAGCCACAATCCCACTATGATATATTATAATTTAAAGACAATTATAAACTTAATTACTACCAACACATTTTATATAAAATCGTTGGGAAAAGGGAAAGAAGCAAAAAAGGTAAACATTTATGTGTGCATATTTGTGTGTGTATGTTTGTGTAAACAAGGAAGAAAATATGGATAACTACTACAGTTCTCATTTTGCAAATGGTTACAAGACCATTGTCTCATAAGAGTTTATATATTTCTTCTCCCTCTAATCCTTTCCTTGTTCTTTTGCCTTCAGCCATCACCTGAGCAAGCTGGGGCTCTTTACTTCTTGAGGTGAACCAAAGCTATTCCTGATTGCATGAGTCCTTGGTGGTTCTGCTGGTACTAGATTGCTGTAGTCTTCTATTAATTCTATTTTTTACTTCACTTCAGGAGCACACATTCATCACTGCTTCATATATGGTCTGCCTTTATTTATTTATGTGTTATTTAATTAATTGCAGTTTTAAATAACTTAATAAACATTCTTAACTAAACCACCCAAAACAAAAGGTAGGACCTTTGGCTGTAGTCTATATATTTCCATATATACCCCTCCATCCATTTCTCCACTTCCCTCCATCTGAAGTAGAACCATCCTGTTTCCCTTGTTTATGATTCCATTGATCCATGTTTATAGAGTTGTATTGCATGGATATATATTCCTAAAGAATATATATTTTTTTAAATAAAATTTTATTAAAATATATCATTCATACATGATAAACAGCAAGTGTATATTAAAAGTTGTGAATTTAGAAAAGAAACATGCATATCCTCATACATCTTCCACACATCTCCCCATCACCAAAACCTTGCATTGTTGTGAAATGTTTGTTACAAACTATGAAAGGACATCATCAAAATGTTACTACTAACTGCACCACTCTCATGCCCATTCACTACCCAACCATACCCTTCCACTTTATCATAGATTTTGCCCCGATGTGAATCAGCTCACCACCCCCTACTTCTTTTCTGTCTCCTGTAAACCTCTTTTCTAGACTCTAGCTCTGTGAATCTGCTCAATTTGCTTAAGTCATATCAGTGAAGTCATATAATATTTGTCCTTCAGTGCCTGGCTTGATTCACTCAACATAAGGTCTTCAGGATTCATCCATGTTATCACGTGTGTAATATTTCATTGTATGTATATACCACAGTTTGCTTATTCATTAATCTGTTGACAGATATTTGGGTTTTCTTCCAACTTTTGGCAACAGTGAATAACGCCACTACGAACATTGGTATGCATATATCTGTTCGTGTCCCTGCTTTCAATTTTTCTGGGTATATACCCAACAGTGGGATTGCTGGATCATATGGAAGTTCTATAGTTAGCTTCCTAAGGAACTGCCAAACTGTCCTCCACAATGGCTGCACCATTCTACATTCCCACCAGCAGTGGATAAGCGTTCCCTTTCCTCCACATCCTCTCCAACACTTGTAGTCCTCTGTTTTTTTTAATAGCCACCAGTCTAATGGATATGGGATAATATCTCAGTGTAGTTTTGATTTGCATTTCCCTAATAGCTAGCGATATTGAACATCTTTTCATGTGCTTTTTAGTCATTTGTATTTCTTCTTTGAACAAGTGTCTATTCAAATCTAATGCCTATTTTTAAAATGGATTGTTTGTCTTTTTATTTTCAAGATGTAGATTTTCTTTATATATACTGGATGTTAGGCCCCTATTGAATAGATGTTTACAAAATATTTTCTCCCATTTAGTAGGCTACCTTTTCACTTTCTTGACAAACTCCTTTGAAGTGAGAAAGTTTTTAATTTTGAGGAGGTCCCATTTATCTATTTTTCCTTTCAATGCTCACGCTTTGAGTGTAAAGTTTATGAAACCATTTCCTACTAGAAGAGCTCATGGATGCTTCCCTACATTATCTTCTAGAAGCTTTATGGTCTTGGCTCTTATATTTAATCTTTGATCCATCTTGAGTTAATTTTTCTATAGGGCATTAGATGGGAATCTTCTCTCATTCTTTAGGATATGGATATCCAGTTCTCCAAGGACCATTTTTTGAGGAGGCCATTCTCTCCCAGATGAATGGTCTTGGTGGACTTATCAAATATCAGTTGACCGTTGTGGCAGTTTGATATACTTATGAATTCCAAAAATAGATATGGATTATGTTTTTAAACTGGTCTGTTCCTCTGGGCGTGATTAAATTATGATTAGGGCTTTGATAGGGCCATGTCAGTAGGGTGTTGAGTCACCCCCCTTGGTGGGTGGGGACTCAGAGATAAAAGACATGGCAAGGACAGAGTTGGAGTTTTGATGTTGAAGTTCTGATGCTGAGTTTTAATGCTGGAACCGGGAGAAGTAAGCACACAGAGAAGCTTGGTCATGAGGAAGGAGAGAAGGCCCTGGGAAGAGGTGAGTCCTTCACCTGATAGTCTACAACTGGCCTTGTGGAGAGAAGCAAGCCTATGTTGGCAGCCATCTTGCTCCAACACGTGGCAACAAACTTTGGTAAGGGAAGTAACTTATGCTTTATGGCCTGGTAACTGTAAGCTTCTACCCCAAATAAATACCCTTTTATAAATGCCAACAGATTTCTGGTAATTTGCATCAGCACTCCTTTGGCTGACTAATACAACCATATATGTGAGGATCTTTATCAGAACTCTTAGTTCTGTTCCATCGGTCAGTATGTCTATCCTTGTGCCACTACCATGCAATTTTGAGCACTGTAGCTTTGTAGTATGTTTTGAAGTCAGGTAGTGTGATTCCTTCAATTCTTTTTTTCAGTAGGTCTTTGGCTATTCAGGGTGCCTTGCCCTTCCAAATAAATTTCATAATTAGCTTTTCCAATTCAGTAAAATATGCTGCAATTTTTACTGAGATTGCATTAAATCTGTAAATCAATTTGGGTAGGACAGACATCTTAATGATGTTTAGTCTTTCAATCCATGAACAGGAAATATTCTTCCATTTATTTAGGTCTTCTTTTGATTTCCTTTAACAATGTTGTGTAGTTTTCTGTGTACAAATCCTTTACATCTTTAGTTAAATTTATTCCTAGGTATCTGAGTCTTTTAATTACTATTGTAAATGGAATTTTTTTCTTTTTTCTTTTTTCTTTTTTTTTCCATATGCATATATGTGTATTTGCTTACAAAAATGTTATTTATATATATATATATACATATATTTTAAGAGGTGCTTAGATTACCCAAAATATTACACGGAATCCACTGGGATTCCCATGTTGCCCACCTCCCACACCTCCCACCATATTCCACACAAACATCTACCACTAGTGTGGCCCACCACCCTCAATGAAATTACACATCCTGGAGCCTTGCCACCAACCATAGACCACAGTTCACACTGTAGACCACACTCTCT
>JAKSZT010054497.1:944799-991909 GCA_026826555.1 Tolypeutes matacus | reverse complement strand
CTGGTCCATGTTTTCCAGTTTCTCAGAGTCATTTGTATTTTTCTGTTTCCCTCTGGTCATCATATTATCTTGATGGGTTTGTTCAGTTGATTAGCTTTTCTCTATGCTCTAGAATTTTATTTAGCTGTTGGTTCTGTGTGTGAGTTAAGTTTTCTCTTTGGCAGTTTTTCTTCTTATTTTATTTCCTTACTTCTTTCTATGTTCCCTTGAAGGCAAAAGGTTAGGGCCAGAGGAATCAAAAGATGTAAGGAAGGCAGAAGGATAATAGAAATATTGATAAAAGTTAGAAGAGGGGCAAAATGAGACTTAATGAGATGAATATTTAACTTGTGTAGGCAGTGTAGAGTACTAGGAAAAAATATGGAGTTCCTACAATGGACTGGGAAAACAAATGAAGGAATATATATATAGTGATTTAGAAGTCTAGAATTATGAGGAGGGAGAGAAATAGTAGAGAAAGGTCTGAAAGGAAAAAGTTAATACTAATAAAAAAAAAAGAAAAAAGAATAGGAAGAAAACAAAGTAGATGGGATAGAAATTGACACCCTTAAGTTGTGGGCCTATGAAAAAATTTTGTCTCTAAGAGCCACAACAGAAAACAGAAGGCAGAAAGATGCAGGAAGGATAAGCGATAGTTTGTAATACAGAATCAATATATACAGCGAGTGGGAAATTACTGAATAAGAAGCCCAGCAAAGAAGCGACAAGCTGGCAGCACCTATTTAAAAAAAAAATAGAAGGAAAAAGGAAGGGGGGAGGGAAACGGGAATAATAGCAATAGACCAGAAAGTAACAGAGAGAATCCAAAGATCCACACAGGCAAGCAGTCAAACTGAGCTAAGGGGGGTCAATGTTTCCCCTAGGGTCCACGTGGATCCTTCCTGCCTACTTGTGTTTATCAATGAATTTCCCCACAGGGTTCTATATGCAGGTCCTGAAGCAGCTTTTAGCTATTAAACTAAATTAAAAAGAATTTATTTTTCATTTGTTGAGGTGACCTCACCTTTTTTTTTTTTTTTTTTTAGGCAAATGCAGCACCCAAAATAATTCCTCCTCTAGACCAACCCCCTTACCGAAGGGACCCTAGCTGGGCCCGTGCAAATTAAGCAAGCACGTCCCACTTTTCGGACTCCCCAGGTTAGCTGAAGCTCTGATGTTAGTCAGTGAGGAGTGCTAAAGACGGCGGATTCCGCCCCTTCTGGCGTCGAGCTCCAGCGTCACCGGGCTGCTCAGTAAATCAGTTTGAGTGCAGATTCGCGTCTGCTCTTAGCCTAATGGTGCTTCAGGTTGGCTTATCTGCTCCCCAAAGCTATGGGGCGGTGCAGGCAGCCAGATCAATGTCTAAAAATATAAAATACCCTTCCCTGTCTTCCAACAGAACCCTCCCTTTTTTGGGAAGTGTCCCTTCCTCCTGGCTCCGCAGTGGCCCGGGTCTTATCCCTGGGTGGCTAGGGAAATCAGCTGCGTTTCCCGACCAAAATACCCCCTCTGGTTCACCGGGTGCTGATTAGCTCGTTTGTTCTGTTCACACAAGTTCCAAGGGGTGCCGGGCAGCCAGATCCCCAGAAAATAAAACTTTTTCGCCCCGCCCGCGGCTCCAAATGGCCGTTTTATTTAATTTTATTTTTTTTTCCCTAACCGCAGGGCTCAGCCGTCTGTGCCAACCTCCACTGGCAGCCTCAAAACTCACGAATCTCCACCGTTCGGTCCACGCCGCTGATCCGCGCAGATAGATGTCCCAAGCTTCTCACTCCACGCGTGCACAGCATAGACCCCGGGGCAGGACCCTGTCCACAATCCGCCTTGTTCTGGGAGCTTGCAGTGTGCGCCCTCCTACACTAACGCCATCTTGACCCCCGGAATTTTTTTCTTGATTTCCTCCTCAGATTTCTCATTATTGATGTACAGAAATGCTACAATTTTTGCGTGTTGATCTTATATCCTGCCACTTTACTGAACTCATTGATCAGCTCTAGGAACTTTGTTGTAGATTTCTCATGGCTTTATACGTATAGGATCATGTCATCTGAAAATAGTGAAATTATTACTTCTTCTTTTCCAATTTGGATGCATTTTATATCTTTTTCTTGCTTAAGTGCTCAAGGTAGAACTTCTAACAGAATGCTATATAAGAGTTGGCTTCACTTTTGGAGAGGTTTTAGATCAAAGAAGGGTCA
This sequence comes from Tolypeutes matacus, assembly GCA_026826555.1. Classification (NCBI taxonomy): domain Eukaryota; kingdom Metazoa; phylum Chordata; class Mammalia; order Cingulata; family Chlamyphoridae; genus Tolypeutes; species Tolypeutes matacus. The sequence goes on along the minus strand of JAKSZT010054497.1, from coordinate 989,732 downwards.
CAACTGTGGCAGGGGAGGAACCCTGGTGTGGGGTATCAGTGATGGGGAATGTATGAGGAGGGGTGTACCTGGGGCATGCCTTTAAGGCATATGAATATGGTTAAGTGTTCATGGGGCCTTGTCTTGCTGGGTGGAGACCCACACAATAACTGAAAGAATATTGAATTACCCATCCTGGAGAGTTCTGCTACATTCTTTAATAGGATGCCAAGAATCCACTGAGTACAAGGGCAGAGCCTAGTGAAGGAAGAAATACCACTATGCCAGGCCCTTGATATTAATGATTGTACTTATGAACCTTTCTTGTGAAATTGAAACTTAGCTTAGTATTATATATTGCCCAAGAGTTACCTCCTGAAAGCCTCTTTCTTGCTCAAATGTGGACTCTCTCTAAGCCAAACTCAGCATATAAACACACTGTGCACTAACTTCTCCCCAGCATGGGACATGACTCCTGGGGATGCACCTCCCTGGTACTGAGGGATTATTACCAAGCACCAACTAGCAATGCATCTGAAAAAAGACCTTAACCAAAAGGCGAAATATTAAATACAATTAAGTTTTTATGGCTAAGGGTTTTCAAAGTGCATTGGGAGGTTATTCCAGAGGTTATGCTTATGCGCATCTCAACAGGATCTCATTGACTGCCACAGTAAACAGTGCCTCAAACAGTGGGGTTCTTAAGGACTCTAGAGACATCTAGACACTATAAGCAGGGCAGACAAGCTCAGGAATTAAGCAACCTGTGAGTGGGCCTTACTTTGGATTTTATCCTTCCTCCTGTAACAGAGTTACAGTTTTGTCTAAACTGATTTACAGTTTGTCTACACATGGCTTATCTGGCCCTTTGGTTTGAGCCTATAATTAGCACTATACTTGTTAAATGTATGTCCCGGAGACATAAATCTTTGGTCTGTTCATGTGCTGATTGAGCCCTGAATCTCAGCAGAGTTGCAACACCAACTCTCCAGTTCATTGGACTCATCCAGGATAACTAATAAGGAGATGATGAACAACACCATCCCAAGGAACAGAGAGTGTCTGCAACTGCAAGCAATATAATTCCATCTATCTGCCCCATGAGATCTAAGACCCCTTTCAACTAGTAACAGAGTGGGCATCACTGTCCCCAAATCCTCAAGACTGACAATGTACTAAAGTAGACTTATTATTATTCTATTATAGACTTATTATTTTCTAGCAATGGAAGAACTTTTATCATTGATATAAACACAATGGCCACCAGAGCTTCTGAGGGGAGGGAGAGGGAAGAATAGGTGTAACATGGGGGCATTTTCGGGACATTGGAATTGTCCTGCATGACGTTGCAATGACATATACAGGCCATTATATATTTTGTCATAACCTACAAAATTGTGCAGGACGGCGTGTAAGCTATAATGTAAACTATAGTCCATGGTTAGTATCAATGCTTCATTATGTGTTCATCAATTATAACAAATATACCACATTAATGAAGGATGTTGTTAATGTGGGAAAGTGTGGGTGGGGGAGAGGGTGGGACATATGGGAATCCCTTATATTTTTTACGTAACACTTATGTACTCTAAAGCTTCTTTAAAAATAAAAAAATTAAAAATATATTACGACTAATACTTACCTGGCAGGGGAGATACCATGATCATGAAGGTGGTTTTCCCAGGGCGAGGCTTGTCCATTGCACTCCAGATGTGCTGACCCCTGTGATTTCCCCAAATGTGGGAAACTCAACTGCATAATTTGTAGTATAGGGGACTGTGCTTGTACTCTCCCCTGGAAAAAAAATATACATATATTGCTACTAACTATAGTCCATATCTTGTATTTGGTGTATTTTCCCTCAACCCACTTGATTATTAACACCCTATATTAGTATTTTATATTTGTCATCATTCATGAGAGTACATTCCCTAAAGAGTATATTTTAAATTTTTAGTTGTGGTATGTAACAGGTGTCATGGGGGTATGTAATATTTGGGATTTTAAAAACCTTTTCAGTTTGAAATACTTTCAAACTTACAGGACAGTTATAAAAATAGGGAAAATTTTTATACCAAATATAAGATATAGACTATAGTTAGTAGTAATATTTTGCCGATGCTCTTGCATAGTTTGTAACAAATGTTTCACAACAATGCAAGGTGTTGGTGGCGGGGTGATGTATGGGACACCTTTATGATGTTATGTATGCTTATTTTGTAAATCCACATCTTTTACTATACACTTATTGTTTATGTATGTTCGTCTATGGATGATATACTTCAATAAAATAAAAAATGTGAAAAAAATACAAACTCCATGTAAAGCATTCCAACATACCCTATTTCCCCAAAACCAAAATCAGTCCATTTTAACATTTTGACACATTTGCCATATCAATCTGATTATCTCTCTCCCTCTCTCTCTCTTTCTCTCTCTCTCTCCCTAACTCTCTATTTTTTAACACTTGAATGTAGGTTGTCTACGTCATGCTTCTTAAACCCTTAATACTGCCATGTACACTTCTTAAGAACAAAGATTTCACTTATGTATCCACCTTAAGTTATAAGTTCAAAACATAAAGCTTGTAGTCTATATTCCAATTCTGACATATGCCCCAATAATATCCTTTTGTGCCTTTTTTCCTGCCTTGCTAGATCCCATCTAGGGTCATGTAATGCATTTAATTATCCATGTGCCAGCTGGGCCCAGAGCCTCAGCCTAATCTCTGGTTCATTGGACTCACCCAGGACAACTAACAAGAGATACGGATTGACAACCACCACACCAAGGAAACGAGAGAGCCTACAACTGCAAGCAAAAGAGTCCCATCCATTGACTGTATGGGATTGAAGCTCCCTCTCAATTAGAGGTGGAGTGGACATCACCATCCCAGAATCCTCAGGATTGGGGAAAGAACTATGGACTGGAGTAGATTTACTGGTATTCTACTTTAGACATATTGTGATTCTAGTAATGGAAGAAATTACAACATTGATGTGGAGGCAGTGGCCACTGGAGGCTCTGGGGGCAGGGAGAGGGAAAAACAGTTGTAAAAAGGGGCTTTTTCGGGATTTGGGAATCATTCTGAATGACATTGCAACGACAGATATAGACAATTTTATATCATCTCATAACCAGCAGAACTGTGTGGGAGAGAGTGTAGACTACAAGGTGAACTATGGTTCATGCTCCGTGGCAAAGCTCCAGGATGCATTTATCAGTTGCAATGAATATGTCACACTAATGAAGGATGTTGTTTATGAGGGACGGTATGGGAGGTGTGGGGAGTGGGGCATATAGGAATCCCTATATTTATTGTGTTACATTTATGTAATCTAAGTATCTTTTAAAAAAGAAAAAAAAAAGAAAAAAATCTATGCCTGCAAATTTCAATCACTGGGGCCCTGTGGGTCTGTTTCCATGGTTTGTTTTTGTTTCTGTTTATTGTTCAATTTGCCGGGTTTGGCGTATCTTTGATGTATGCCAAACACTGTATTAAAACATTTGTTTTTAGAAATAATGTGAAGCTTGAGATAATGTTGTCTTCCTTTCTGGAGTATTTTCTGTTTCTTCTGCCAGGCACCTGAGAACACTAGCAGTCTGAGATCATCTTAATCCCATATTAGGATTGAAATTTTCTAGGTTGCCAAGATTTCTCAGGGCTGAGCTGCACTCTTTGTGAAAGCTGTTTTACTTGAAATTCACCTCGAATTGTAAGGTTCAACTCTCTAAGTTGCAGAGTATGTTTACCAGGGCTTCTACCTCTTGTTTGGCTTTGCTAGCTCACTCATAGCTGCCTAAAATAGTACATTGAATCCAGAAATTATTTTATGTCTACTCATTTCTATAAATCCAATCAAAAAGTATATTCCTCCCTTGTCTAGCATCCTTAGAATCAATTGCTACATATATTCCTCAGGTTTGTGATGATAAAAAAATAACAAAACCTTGGAATTAATTTTTGTTTGTAATCTTTCTCTCCCCCAAATAAGACTTTGAGAACAGTAGCACTGTGGGGATTTTCAGCAAGGCAGGGCTAGATTCATCCAACTTATGTGAAGAGACTTCTGCTAACAAGGGAAATTCAGTGGACTTTGGAGGTTCAAGTTACTCAAATTCTTATGAATTTCCCCCAAATTTCCAATTTCTAGGGGCAATATTAAACAATTTTCCAATTTGTCTCAGTTATCAATAAATTAGTATGGATGCTGACCACCTTCAAATCTTTTGTCAAGTGTTACCTTTTCAGTGAAGAATATTATGGTCACTTCGTTTAAAATTTCAGCCTGCTCCAGAACCTATCCGACTTATTTCAATAGAAGAATAACACTTACTAACATACTATATATATCTTTATATATATAGTTTGCATCCTCTCACTAGAATGGTAAGCTCTATGAGGATGGGGATTTTTTTTTCTTGTCAGGGTCACTGCTATATCTCTAGTGCCTAGGACAAAGTTAACAAGGTAACTGCTCAATATATATTTATTGGATGGTTTAACGGCACCAAATACTGAATCATTTAATGTTCATTTACATGAAACAGAATTGCATTTTAAGAAGAAAAAGCTTAATACAGGAAATCAGGTGCTTCCAAAATTCTTGGAAAGGCTGGAGAAGTGTGCTCTAGGATAGGCCTCCAGGAAGGATTCGCCAATCAACACTGCCAAACTGGCCCATCAGGGGCACTGCTAAATTTTGCTACATTCAGGAAGGTGATGAGTGAGAGGAGTCAGGAGGCCACCACTGGAATTTTTAACTTCAAAAATACATTGCCATATTTGCAACCCAGCAATAAAGAATCCATTACCAATACTATAATTACCTCTCAATACCCACATATTTAGTGACTAGACACTGGAATGCTGCTGCTACAAGACCAAAGGCTTCTAGACCTCTCTTTTGGTTGAGAGCAGGGGCCAAAGTGGCAGGAAGTTGTCCCCATCTCACTCATATTTTCCTAATTTGCATCTAGAGCTGTAGTTTTTAGCCTGCTAACATCTGCATTACAGGCAGGCATACTAGAAGCAGGTGGGATTGGATGCTGTGTGCCGATTCATCATATCTACTATGTCAATTGTACAAAGCTGGATATAGATATATTACATTTAAGCATCTATCATATGTTCTTATTAAAACATCACTATGCTCTTGCAAAAAGGGGGAAGGAGTTTATTATGCAACGAGAGTATAGTTAAAGAATGCCGGCTCTCCGCTAAATTGCTTTAATGACTTTGAAAAATTCATTATGCAAAGATATCTTTTCTCATTGTCTTCATTGTAAATTACAGTTAAAACCAGCTGATAGCAATTGCACTTCCCCAACCTGGTTATGAAAGTGATTATTTGTTAGCAGAGGCATACTAAAAGCGGAGGGCAGTGGGAGTGATCTGTCTGGTGAGAAGACTAACATCGCTCTGATTACTGGCAAATGGTGATAAAAAGCAGATCGACTTTTAGTAAGTTTTATTATTGTTTTTAAATCCTCTATAGAAAATGCTCTCCTTATTACCTGTATCTAGGGCTGTTATTCCCCTGCCCCACCCTTGTTACATCACTGTTCGTTAGTTATTAGGGTTATAATTTCTTGGAAAAAGATATTTTCATTTTGCTTCTCTAGTAAATTCTAGAAAGCAGATTTTAAAACATAATTATGAAGTGTGAAGTTAGAGGACTGATATTAAAAGCATGGATGTATACCAGTGATTCCCAGCCATGTCTGTACATAAGAAAAACTTGGGGAACTTGTAAAAAATTCTGATACCTGGACCCCACTACAATAGATTCTGATTCAGTTGGTCTGGGATGAAGCCTCAGTCTGGGTATTCCTTAAAAGCTTCCCTAATGATTCTAATGTGTAGTCAGTGTTGGGAACCACTAGCAAAGAATGTACTCTCATGCTAGTAAGGCACTTCTTTTTTTATTTTTCTTACATTTTTAACTTTAGTAAGGCACTTCTGAGGTGTATTTTAAGCTCTAAATTTGAATGTTTGTAAGATGGGGTAGCATTTTGCTGGTGTACACTAAGTGGCAAAAGCTTCCTAGTGGAAGCAGCCTTATGTTTTTATGTGGTATAGGGTAGAGCAGCAGGAGAGAGTGATAATATGGGCAGCTTCCACCCAGGTTTGGAATTGAGAGCCTGTGTGAAAGCTAAACTCATTGGAAGGGAGAGAACTAACTGGAAATGGGTGGTAGCAATTTTAGAAGTGTTTGAAAGTCCCTGAATGGTGGAAACATTCTGAGGTTATGGATCATATGATCAAGGCAATGGAATCAACTCTATACCTCTAGATTCTTAGGGGCTGAACCCATCTGGAGCACTTTTTAAAGATGAATGACATGGCCAGACTTGTACCTAGCTCAATAGTTCTCTACCTTGAATGTAGAGCTTTAAAAAATGCCAATATTCAGACACCAACCTTCACAGATTCAGATTTAATCAATCTGAAATGGGACCCAGGGAACTAATTTGTTTTGTTGTCCAATGCACAGCTAAGGTTAAAAATGACTGACTAAAAAAAAAAGAATAACTAACTAGGTGGATCACAAGGATGTCTGCCTCAAATAGTTTTCCTATGTGTTTTTTCACAACATTGCTCTTCTTTCCTACAATATGTTCTGTGAACACCAGACTTCCCTGATAACTAAAACACAATTCCAACAATCTTTCCCTCTTACTTGAATTTAGTGCTCTTCCAAACATTTATCACCATCTGACATGATTAAGTATGTCACACTTAAACCACTTCTCTCCATTTTCACTGCTACCACCCTAGTCTAATCTACCATGATGTCTTGGTTCAATTGCTTCTTCTACCCTTTCTCCCCTTATTGTTTATCTGAACATAGCCACTGAGTGATTCTTTTAAAATGTATGTGAGATCATGCCATTGCTCTACTCAAGAACCCTCCAATGGCTTCTCATCTCACACAGAGTAAGAGCAAAATTTCTTGCACAAAGTCCTACATGATCTGACTTCTCCCTTTATTTCTCTGAGATTCGATTACTGTCTCCCTCACTTAAACAGTTCTAGCCACACTGGCCTCCTTGCTATTTTCTGGACATACACGGCACATTCCCACCTGAGAGCCTTTGCAATTTCTGTTCCCTTTCTGCCTCAGATGCTTTTCCCTAAGATAGCTGTATGGATCTTTCCATCTCCTCTTACAGGTCTTTTGTTAAGTGATTCGTTCATGGTGAAGCCTACCTTGACCACTCTAAAATTGCAACTCTCTTTGCCTACTCCATACAACCTATCCCCTTGTCATGACTTCTATCCTCTTCATATCACTTATCAACATCTGACATTATGTATGTACTTGTTTATTTATTTAAGGTCTCTTTCCCCACTAGAATATAAGCTCCATGAGGTATAGATTTTTGCCTGTTTGGTTTACTGCTAATCCCCAGAACTTGAAGGAATGCCTGTCACATAGTAGATGGTGCATAAATATTTGTTTTAGAATTAAAAACCAAAGATTTTGGATCAAAGCTTCACTGTTCAACTATATATATGTGTTTACTTTGCCCATTAGGGCAAATAGAAACTAATGCTTATTGAGTATTTTTCTGCCAAACACTATTATAAGTGCTTTTTATTTGTTATTGAATTCTCAAAACAATCTAATAAAGTATAGGTAATGATTATTATACACATTTTACCGAAGAGGAATTAAAGCATGGAAGGCTAGTCACTTTTCCCATGGTCATATGGTTTATAAGTACTTTTGCTGCTAGGATTTGAATTCAACTTTATTTAACATTCAGGCTCATGTAATTTCTGTAAATGACCCCAACATCATTATTAGGAATGAATTTACCAAATTAGCTCTCTTTAGAAGGCAGAAAATGCCTCAAGTTTTTGAGTGGGGACAGAGAATCAAAGATAGAAAAGAGAAGTGTATTGTCAACAATAACCTTGATTGGCTGATGAGCTTCAGGAGAGCACTTAGGGAAGGCAGGCTCTGGAGGGGAAGGAACTTGTGGGGAAAGGCCAGCATTAGGAACATAATAAAGGGATCTTCTCCTTCATAGTTGGACTGATTGCTTTGGCTTGGAATTAAAGTTTGACATATATCCCAGGAGCAAAGAAGAGGAATTCCAGGCCTCCTTAGAAGAGTTAAAAGAGACATTGTCCTTGTGCTTGCGCTGAGTCCCACACACTATAGCTCGTGTTCTCTTCCTCCTTGCATCCTATCTCTGCACTTGACCTTACAAAAGCAAAAGGATTGTGGCAGTGGCTGTAACAGTCCACCTTCCTTCACCTAGCCTTGGGGCAGGGGCAAGACCTTTAGAGGTCCTAAGCCCTGAAAAGATTATGCCTCCCCAGATAAAATCAAGGCCAAACCTTAAAATAAGTTAAAGAAAGTTTTAAAAGTTCTAATTTTCTCCCACATGACTATCAATGCTTTTTCCCCTTCATTTATCAAATACCAACATCTTTCAAAATTTGTTCCTCTTGGTATGTGGAGGTGGGGATAGCTGATTTGTTGGTACCTTAAGTATTGCTTTGTGTACCTTTGGGTAATCCAGCAGTGTGGGAAATGTGATTGAAGATGTACAATTTCCCACCCAAAACCATTTTCCTGCTTGCCACAAATCTTCACATTCTTGGACTCTTCTTGGGATTGAAGCATTTTTACCTAAGGGCCTCTGTTAACATTCAAATATGGTACTAATATACACATTATAACAACCTATTATCACCCGAGCACGTTTTCAGTCTGTAAATAAAGAGCAAAGATCCCAGGGGCTGGAGCATAGGAAAGATAAAGTTTGAAAGGTGAAAGAAGGTGAATGGTTTGAAATGTGGGGTGCTGCTGGGAAAGAGAGGACTCAGGTGAGATGACTAAGTGGGAACCCTTGGGCAATCAGGGGGCATCCTGAAGGTACTGAGTTCCTGTTGCCTAGGTACCAAAAGGAAGAAGGAGTAGAATCAAGTTGACAGGTTTGCTAGAAGATTCCCCTGCCTGGGTATTGATGCAAGTGAGAGTGTCTCTGTGGTATGGCAACTGGCACTACAGAGAAGGATTAAATAAGGCTTTTGTTTCATCTCTGTATTTCTAGTCTGTGCCCAGACTAGAAGACCAGAGAGATGAAACAGTGACCTTGTAAGGGTTGGATCCACAGCTTCCATCAGACCTCCTAGTCTTCACCCTTTCCATTCGTAACACATAACTTGGCTTAAGGTGAGAGTTCTGTCCTCACTGAGTCCCTTAGGGGAATAAGAATAAAGTGCATGGAGAATTGGCACAAAGAGAGAGGGAGAGGCAGACCCTCAGTGCAATGTCATCAATAATGAGTTAAATAAGAAAAAGTCATGAAATCAGCAAACCCTGAAAAACAAATTCTAAAATATTTGCATGTCTAAATTATCTTTTAACCACTGGAAACATTTTTGAGAACTCATTCCTTATTCTGTCATTGTATAAATGCTCAGTTCTGCTGGAAGTGTGCTCTCATCTGATCTACATTCTACAACATTGACATTTTTTTCATTCACTCCCAAAACCTACTCCAAGTAGACTGCCAACTGTGTCATAATAGCAGTGGCTGTGAAATGGACTATTTTCCACTAGTGGCTAAGATAAGACCAGAATATGGAAAATACAGCTAGTTTTAAAAATTCAATTTGCAGTAGATATGTATGAATAATTTATCTGGCCTTACTTTATTACATAATAATTAAGGTACCATTGATTTATTATAAAAAGTTCAAGTGTGTTTAATGATACCACTTTGTGCATTTAAAATTAAAATATAAATCAAAGGTATCATTAAATATAATTTCATCTTAATGTATATTTTAAAGTCCATGGGCTATTTTATTCCAGTGTTCCTAATCTCTTAATTCAGCTAAAAAAAGAGATGATGCTAAGAAGTGACATTACAAATAATTTAAAGTATAACACTTTCATGCCATAATCCTGACAAGAGAAGTGAAAGACGATCTAAAGTGGCAGAGGTTCTAAATTGCTGAAAAGGTATTAGCATTCTTGTATGAAGTTTTGGCATATGAAAGAGAAAGCTCTGCTTATTAACGCTTTCTAATTGAAAGATTTAGAAAGATTCAAAATTGATAATGGTGTTGTTGATCTGGAGTGAATTTGTAGCATCACTGTTGTGTCTGGAGCTTTTGACCAGGAAAAGGAAAAAAGAAATAAATTTCATTCCTGGACATCACATAAGGAGATTGACTCAGTAGAACTGAGAACGGATGTCTGCAGTGAATCATAATGGAGTGGCAACATTAAGAGGAGGAGAAAGAAAAATTACAGGATGCAAATCCATTCTTTCTCTTATGAAAGAGTGCATTTTATGTTAAACCAGCATTTTCACTAAATGTATCTGACTATTATTTTTAGCTTATTAATGATGCTATAATAGTAGCTAGTTGGTATTTATCTCCTAAATGTTTATCTTCTAAATGTTTTGCAGGCACTTTTTATTATTCTGTACCCTAACCTTGTCAGGTGACAATATTCCTCACTCCCACTTCCCAAAGCAATTTAGAGATAGAAAAACAGAGATACCAAACAAGGAACAGATGAATAGCAGAAACATAATTTAAAAAGCAACAACAATAACAACAGAAAAAAATTCTCAGATTTTCTGGTTACTACCCTAGTATGTTCTGCACAAAGCTTTGCTGCTTTTCTTCAACGTGTATCATCTAAAATAACCACCATACAGCAAAAGTCCTACAAAATGAAATTTTATTTTCTGAAAGTTAATTATTAATGTTTTTGACAAGTGTGAGTTTTATTTGATACCTTCATGAGAAATAAATAACAGCTACTCAGATCCCTAAGATGTCGTCTTATATTCTAAGAAGTGAAGATTCATGTTGGGGACGTGTGTGGGGTTGGGTGTTGGGGAAGTTCTTATTGATAACTTTAAATGGCTCCTGGCATTTTTAAGTTAAGCTACCCAAAGTGGACACTTTTAGAAAGTAAAGATTTTGGAATTTTGTTAAAAAAAATCTTTGTATTTAATATATCAGCAGATTAAAAGGCCATCCGTCCATTTTATGTAGTGATAAAGCTACCCCTGATATTCATGTTTTGTAACAATACTTTCTAGTAAAACATAATTCTTATTACATCACAATATCAGTTGTTGAATATGGCCAAGGAAAATAATGTTCTGGTTAATCCAGTATTCTGACTAATAGGAAGTTAGCATGTATATGCCAGTTTTCAAATACTGAGAGAGTAGGACCATATACTTGGCAATAACCTGATTTTGAGGATACTTAAAAATTTCTCTGATGATCCAGAGGGCACTTCAGAATCACATGGTGTTGCCAAGGTATCTTAATAAAGAACAGTTATCCTTGTGCCACAAATGAGCTGAAATGACTGATGACAGCTAAAATGCTGTTGAACAGAGTGTTTATCTAGAAACACACAGCAATAATTAATTGCTTTATGGAGCTCCCTTCCTTTAAGATTGGCACCAACTTCTCAGTGTTTCAAAAACACTCATGTCAAAACCAGAATCCTTAACCTACATCTTTGCTGTTTGAATTCTAAGTCCAATTTAAAGCATCATTATAGAGACAGTAATGGCTCCTGATGTAGCAAAACCATATCCCTAAGTCTCAGAAATGCTGCATTAAGCTCTGGATTGCTGCTTGTTTTGTTCTATGATTGGGATTTCCTTTTATTATAATGCAAAAGATTTTAGTGATAAAAGCCCAAACTCCAATCAATTGATTCAGAAGGCCATTTATCACCGACTTTACCCTTTCTGGCAAATGTGCTGATGCTTAGTGATATCTGATTTTCCTTTGACAAGGGGTTTCTTGGTGATAATAAAAATAAATATTGACTTCCTTTCTTTGTGGGCAACAGAGGTTTTTTGTTGTTGTTGTTGTTTTGTTTTTGTTGTTGTTGTTTTTCATTCTGAGGCTTATTTTTTCTCTGCTCTTTTAAAAAACCCAAGATGATGGAAGAGTTGCTTGCTTCTCTAAGGAATACACCAAAGGTAAAAGAATTTAGGTGCGATGTAAGGAGAAATTTCCAGACAATGTAGTAAAACATGGGAACTAGTTTTGTCAAAGAAAGCTGTGGAATGTTAGACAGAATGTTACCTCTTCCCCTCTTCCATAAGAAGTCAGTCAAGGTCTGAGAGGGAAAAGAGGGGAAGCAGTGCAATGGTTATCCTGGCCTCTACCTACCTTCTGATGTTTGACTCTGCCCCTTGTCCACATCAGGCCTCAGAAGAGAGATGGGGAAAATGAAGAGAGAGAAAGTGACATATACTAACTCCTTAGGAGTCTGGGTGTTGAAGGCTAATACCTATGAAACTCCATCTTTCTCACTGATTTAAATATAAGCTCCTAAGCCTGACATTTGAAACCTTTCACAGTTTGGCTTCAATCCATTTTCCCAGATCTCTTTCTCACTCATACCTCTTAAGCATGCTAAGCCACAAACCATGTTAGATGATCCCGTTTTCTTGTAAAATGCACAACAAATTTCTGCCATACTCCCATGCTCATACTTAACTCTCTGACCTTCCTACTATTTCTTTGAACTTGAATCCTACCACTCTCCACCTTACTCACTCACTCACTCCCTGGTCTCATTGCTGTTCCTCTTTCTAGGGCACACTCGGGCACACTCCCTTCTTAAGACCTTTGGGCTTAAAATTAATTCTTCTTCCTGGAACACTGTGCCCCAATTATAGAGTGGGCTTGTATTCTCACCTCCTTTAAGAATTTCCTCAAATTTCAACTTCCCTCTGAGGCCTTCCTTGGCCACCCTGTTTCAAATTACAGTCTTCCTGGACCCTCTCCCTATCACTTAACCTGCTTTAATTTTTCAACACATTATTCTCTGCCATATTATAATATTTGCTTTTATAAGATATTTCTTTTCTGTTACCTCTCACTACCAGAATTTAAGTTCCAATTAGGCAGGGATTTTCATCTGTGTTGTTTACTGCTATATCTCCAGTATCAAAAACAAACAAACAAAAAAACACCCCACTGCCTGACATATAGTAGGCTCTCAATAAATATTCATTGAACAAATATATGAATTTATCTCTTAAAAGATATCCACCTATCTTTTAAAATGACCCTCAGATACCACCTCCTTCATGAAGCCTTCCCTGTTTCCTCCCAAAATTATCTCTCCCTCTTCTAAGTCCCCACAGCAATTTCTCCTATTTGAAGTGAACTTACTGTATTCTCACCTATACTCTGGTGACCTGTGTGATTTCATCTTTCATCTGGTAAATATTTTCCTCCTGGGGTCAGGGCTAATTTTATTAACCATACCCTTTTCCCAAAGAACTTAACTTTAAACACTCATTTAAGAGTTCCACTTCTGGGATGGCAGAGTGAGGATCTTTGCAGACACATTCTCCAGCAGAACAAGCATAACTGGTGAAAACTAAAACTACAAAGAAATGAGAAAAAAGTACTTATATCTGGAAATTGACTTAAGGGCATATAGAAAATCAAGAAATATTTATTTAAAAATCAACTAAAACTCAATAAGAACAGGAAGAGCACTTAAGTTGTGACCCACTCACCCTCTCCAAGAATATGAGTTCCCTCTCCCCTCAGCTCCTAATTGAGCGATATAGTACCTCACTGGGAGAAACGCCACCAGCATTTCTCATCTGATACAACTCTGAGTTGAAGATGCTAAATTCCTACTGAATGTGGATGAGCGATGACAGGCTCCCCTCCTCTACCTAGCCCACACATATAGCATGGAGGCTCTATTCTAGGTACAGCAGGACAAAAAATATTGAGCCACAACTATCTTTACCCTAGCTCACTTGTTGGAAAGAGGCTCTATCCTGGGAGAGACAAGCCAAGAAGACCAGAGGCTATTGCCTCTGCCTAGTGCCTAGAATAGTGGCTTATATTTTCCCAAGGGGGAACAACAGTCCATAAGAACAGAGAGCTCTGAAGCTGTCCTGAAAGGAAGGAACATCATTGAAACAATGTGGGGCGCTTCAAGCATAAAGATCCATTTGAAACAACGGATATTTGGATGATAGGCAAATAAAAGTATGCTAGCAACTCCTCTTAATTAAGAACATGTGAAACAATAGGTTAGCTGGTTCAGTAGAGAGAACTAGGGAAGATACAACTAAGAAGATCCCTCCTGAAATCATAACAAACCTCAAAGACTTGCCTCAAAACTAATCTTGCTCAAATTTAACTGAATCTTACTATAGAGCAATTTATACCTCAGGGGTGCTGCTGAAAACAATAATTGCAATACAATAGTGCAATTAGTGGAGCCTAAGAGCTGGGTGTGATACCAAATGTGGCAGACAGCCTAACGGGGAGATCAGAGAAAGAGACTGTTAAAGAGAGTGGTATGAAAACCATAATCATCCTATGATGATTGTGTACACATACAAGGCTGTACCTTCTGAGGAGTGACACCAAAGATTTCATGCTGCTGTGCAAAACACAGACTTCAGTAAGATAGCTTATCCAAATCACTACACAAATAAACAAACAAACTACAATAAAAATAAGCTGAGGTGGGTGAAGAGAGCAATCAGTATCCAGAGTTACTACAATATATTACTTCAAATGTCCAGTTTTCAAAACAACAACAACAACAACAACAACAACAACAATAAGACATGCAAAGAAAAAGGAAACTGTGACCCATATATGGGGGGGGGGGACAGGCAACAAAAGCTGCCTGTGAGAAGGCCCAGATATCATACTTAAAGACTTCAAACCAGCCATTATAAAAATGTTTATATAGCTAAAGGAAACTGTGCTTAAGGAAATAAAGGAAGCTATGATGAGAATATGTAATCAAATAAAGAATATTAACAAACAGAAATTATAAAAATAAACCCTAGAGTAGAAAGAGATGCTAACTGAGTAACCCCATCAAGATAAAGAGATGCCTAGACAAAAAATAAAAAATAAAAAATACAAGACATACTAAGAAACAGGAAGACATGGCCCAGTCTAATGAACAAACTAAAAATCAGGAGGAGATGCAGAACATGGAACAACTAATCAAGGGTGTCCAAACAAATATCATGAGTCAACTTAATGAAGTGAAGGAAGAGATAAAGGATATTAAGAAGACACTAGGGGAACATACTGAAGAAATTGTAAACATATATAGAAAAATAACAGATATGATGGTAATGAATGGCACAATGTAAGTGATCAAAAGTATGCTGGGAGCACATACCAGAAAATTTGAACAGGAAGAAGAAAGAATTAGTGATGTCAAAGATAGTATATCTGAAATCAGACAGATAGTAGAACAGATAGAAAAAAGATAGAAAAATTCAGCAGGGCCTCAGGGAAATGAATGACAATATGAAATGCACAAACATATGCATTATAGGCATCCCAGAGGGAGAAGAAAAGGGAAAGGGGGCAGAAGGAGTATTGGAAGAAATAATAGCTGAAAAATTTCCCAACTCTTTTGAGGGACATGAACATACATGTCCAGGAAGTGTATTGCACCCCAAATAAATCCCAAAAGGCCTACACCAAGACATATACTTATCAAATTGGTAAATGCTTAATACAAAGAGAAAAAAAAGATTTGCCACATACAAGGAAAGCTTGATAAAATTAAGTGCTGATTTTTCATTTGAAACCAGGGAGGTGAAAAGTCAGTGGTATGACATAGTTAAGGTGCTAAAAGAAAAAGTTGTCATCCAAAAATTCTGTATCCAGCAAAGCTGGCATTCAAAAATGAGGGAGCGTTCAAAATATTCACAGATAAACAGAAATCAAGAAAGGTTGTCAACAAGAAACTTGTCCTTCAAGAAGTACTTAAGGGAGTTCTGCAGGATGAAAGAAAAAATGGGAGACAGAGGGTTGGAGGACAATGTAGAAAGGAAGATTATTCATAAGAATAACAAAAAAGATAAAAATAGAAATAAAAACAAAATATGACATATATAAACTTAAAGAAAATATGACTAATGTAAGTAATGCCTTGACAGTAATAACATCAAATGTTAATGGATTAAACTCTCCAATTTAAAGATAAAAATTGGCAGAATGGATGGAAATATGACCCATCTATATGCTGTCTACAAGAAACTCACCTTATACCCAGGGACACAAGGAGGTTGCAAGTGAATGCTTGGAATATGATTTTACATGCAAACAATAACCAAAAAAAGAGTGGGAGTAGCTATACTAATATCAGACAAAAAAGATTTTAAATGCAAAACTATTGTAAGAGACAAAGAAGGACACTATATATTAATAAAAGGGGTAATCTCTCAAGAAGAAAGAACAGTCATAAACATTTATGCACCTAACCAGGGTACCCCAGGGTACATGAAGTAAATATTGGAAAAACTATGGTGAGAAATAGATGCCTCTACAATTACAGTGGGGAATTTTAACAGACCATTATCACCATGAGACAGAACATCTTGACAGATGGTCAATAAAGAAAGAGAGACCTTGAATAATACGTTAGAAGACCTAGACCTAATAGACATATACAGAACATTACACCCAAATACAGTGGGATATACATTCTTCTTGAGTGCACATGGATCATTCTCCAAGATAGACACAAGCTAGGTCACAAAACAACTCTCAACTAATTCAGAAAGATTAAAATTATACAAAGTAATTTCTCTGATCAAAATAGAATGAAGCTGGAAGTCAGTAAGGGGCAGAGAACCAGAATAGGCACACAGATATGGAAGTTAAACAACACACTCTTAGACAATCAGTGGGTCAAGGAGGAAATTGCAAAAGAAATCAGTAACTACACTGAAACAAATGAAAATGAGAACACAACTTATCAAAACCTATGGGATGCAGCAAAAGCAGTGCTGAGAGGGAAATTTATAGCTATAAATGCTTATATTAAAAAAGAAGAAAGAGTAAAAATAAAAGTCCTTCCTGCACACCTGGAGGAAATAGAAAAAGAACAACAAACTAATTCCAAAGCAAACAGAAAGAAGGAAATAACAAAGATTAGAGCAGAGCTAAATGAAATTGAAAATAAAAAACACTAGAAAATTTTACAAAACCAAAAGCTGTTTCTTTGAAGATTAATAAAATTGACAAACCCTGATCCTATACATAGAAAGCCCCCTGAGAAATCTACAAAAAAAGCTTCTAGAACTGAGTTCACTAAAGTGGCAGGATATAAGATGAATGCACAAAAATCAGTAGCATTTCTATACACCAATAATGAGCAATCTGAGGAGGAAATCAAGAAAAATTCCATTTACAATAGCAAATAAAAGAATCCAACACCTACGAATAAACTTAACTAAAGATGTGAAGGACTTGTACACAAAAAAACTATAAAACATTGCAAAAGGAAATCAAAGAAGACCTAAATAAATGGGAGAATATTCCACATTCATGGATTGGAAGACTAAACATCATTAAGATGTCTATCCTATGCAAATTGATTTACAGATTTAATGCAATCCCAATGAAAATTACAACAGCATTTTTTACTGAATTGGGAAAGCTAATTATGAAATTTATTTGGAAGGGCAAGGAGTACTGAAGAGCCAAAAACATATTGAAAATGAAATAAGAAATTGGAGGAATCATGCTACCTGACTTTAAAGCATACTACAAAGCTACGGTGGTCAAAACTGCATGGTATTGGCACAAGAATAGACATACTGACCAATGGAACAGAATAGAGCTCTGATATATATCCTCATATATACAGTCAACTGATATTTGATAAGGCCACCAAACCCACTCAACTGGGACAGAATGGCCTCTTCAACAAATGGTGCTTGGATAACTGGATATCCATATCTTAAAGAATAAGAGAGGAACACCATCTCACGTCCTATACAAAACTCAGGATGGATCAAAGGCCTCAATATCAAAGACAAGACTATGAAAGTCCTAGAAGATAATGTAGAGAAGCATCTATGAGATCTTTTAGTAGGAAATGATTTCATAAAGTTTACACCCAAAGCACGAGCAATGAAAGATAAAGTTGATAAATGGGATCTCCAGAAAGGAGTTTGTTAAGAAAGTGAAAAGGAAGCCTACTAAATGGGAGACAATATTTGGTAACCATATATCTGAAAGGGGCCTAATATCCAGCATATATAAAAAAAATCCTACATTTGGAAAGTAAAAAGACAAACAACCCATTTAAAAATGGGCATTAGATTTGAATAAACACTTCTTCAAAGAAGTAATACAAATGGTTAAAAAATACATTAAAAGATGCTCAACATCACTAGCTATTAGGGAAATAAATGCAAATCAAAACTACAATGAGATATCATCTTACACCTATTAGACTAGCAGTTATTAAATAAACAGAGGACTACAAGTGTTGGAGAGGATTTGGAGCAAAGAGACCACTCATCCACTGCTGGTGGGAATGTAGAACTGTGCAGCCATTGTGGAGGACAGTTTGGTGGTTTCTCAGGATGCTAACTATAGAACTGCCATACAAACCACCAATCCCACTTCTGGATATAGACCTAGAAGAATTGAAAGCAGGGACACGAACAGATATATGCACACAATGTTCATAGTGGCATTATTCACTATTTCCAAAAGTTAGAAGCAACCCATGTGTCCATCAACAGATGAATGGATAAGCAAATTGTGGTATATACATTCAATGGAATATTACTCAGTTGTAAGAACGAATGCAGTATTAGCACACGGGATAACATGGATGAATCTTGAAGACCTTATGTTGAGTGAAGTAAGCCAGTCACTGAAGGACAAATATTACATGACCTCACTGATATGACTTAAGTAAATTGAACAGACTCACAGAGCTAGAGTCTGGAAGATGGGTTATCAGGAAACAGGGAGTAGATGGTTGTGAGCTGATGCTCAATATGTGCAAAATCTATGATAAGGTGAAAGGATGTAGTTGGGCAGTGGATGGGCATGATAGTGGTGCAGTGATGTGATTGGGTTCGATGGTGCTGGAATGTGAGGGGGAGTTGGGTGAGGGCTTGGGCTTGACTATCCATGGAACTGGGAGGAAGGTTGGAGGAAGGAGCCGGTCAGCTCTGGGGATTTGCAGGTCTGTGGCTAAAAATACAATGGTGGGAATGTTCTTTTGGCAGAAATGACAGGGGAGGATTACTGTTGCAGGGTGTTGAGGGTGGAGGGATATGTGGGATTGAGTGCACCTGGGGCATGCCTCTATGGAATATGAAAGTGTTCATTTTGTCATAGTGTGTTATCTCAGTGAGTGGAGACCCCACAATAAACAAGAAAATATTAACCTCTTATCCTGGGGAGTCCTGCTATGTTCTCAACTTAGAGGGACAAGAATCTCTCAAGAACATAGGCAGTGCCTAATAAAAGAAAACAGACCAATATGCCAAGCCCTCAATATTATTGCATGTAACTACGAACCTTATTCTTCAGAAATTGTAACTTAGTGGTTACCATAGGTTCTGAGGGGAGGGAAAGGAAAGAATAGAATAGATGGAACATAGGGCATTTTCAAGGCGTTGGAATTGTTCTGCATGGTCTTGCAATGATGGATACGGGCCATTTTAAATTTGGTCAAAACCTTTAAATTTGTATGGGCAAAATGTAAACCATAATGTAAACCATTGACCATAGTTCAATATTTGTACATCAATTGTAACAAATGTACCATACACATGCAAAATATTATTAATAGGAGAGAGTGGGAGAATGAGAGGGGTTTGGGTATATGGGAATCTCCTAGATTTTCTATGTGACTTTCCTGTAACATAAAGCTTCTTTGAAGATAAAGCAAAAAAATAATAAGACAGTAGGGGAACATACTGAAGAAATTGTCACTGTACATAAAAGATAATGGATTTTACAGTGATGAAAGACACAATGAAAAATGTATTTTATTATTATTTTTGTATTTTTGTATTTTATTGGTTCTTTTTATTGTTATTATTTTATTTTCTTATTATTTTTATTTATTTATTTTTTGGCTTTATTTTGGGGAGGTTTTGGATCACAGAACAGTCACAACAGTGACATTGGAGGATTACTGATGCAAGGTGTCAGTGATGGGAGGATGTGTGTGGAGAAGTGCACCTGGGGCATGCCTCAATGGCATATGAATATGTTCAAGTGTTCATGGGCTGTAGTCTCGGTGGGTAAAGATCCACACAATAACTGAAAGAATATTGACTTCCCATGCTGGCAAGTCCTGCCACATTCTCTAATAGAGCAGCAAGAATCCTCCAAGTATATGGGCAGGGCCTAGCGAAGGAAGACAGGCCATTATGCCAGGCCCTTGTTATTGATGGTTGTACTTATGAACCTTTTCTTGAGAAGTTGAAACTTAGCCTAATATTACATATTGCCTAAGAGTTACCTCCTAAAAGCCTCCTTGTTTGCCAAATGTGGCCTTTTTCTAAGACAAACTGTGTATAAATGTACTACCTCCCCCACTACCCGACATAGGACGCGACTCCTGGGGATGAGCCTCTGGCACGGAGCTATTATTACCAAGCACCGACTAGCAATGAATCTGGAAAAAGACCTTGACCAAAAGGGGGAAATATTAAATACAAATGAGTTTTTATGGCTAAGAGATTTCAAAGTGAGTTGGGAGGTCATTCCAGAGGTTACGCTTATGCAGGTCTCAGCAGGATCTCATTGACTGCCACAGTAAGCAGTGCCTCAAACAGCGGGGCTCCTGAGGGCTCTAGAGACATTTAGACACTATAGGCAGGGCAGAGAATCTCAGGAATTCAGCACCCTGTCAATGGACCTTACTCTGGAATATATACTCCCCAATGTAACAGAGTTAGACTAATTTAAAATTTCTCTACACATGGCTTGTCTTCCCCTTTTACTTGAATGTATAATTAGCACTCTACTTGTTAAATATATGTCCCAGAGACTTAAATCTTTGATTTGTTCATATGCCGAGTGGCGCATGCCTCAATGGCATATGAATATGTTCTCATGTGGCATATGAATCTCAGCAGAATTGCAACACCTACTCACCAGTTCATCGAACTCACCCAGGACAACTAACAAAAGGATGATGATGGACAGCGTCCATCCCAGGGAGTGGAGACTGTCTGCAACTGCAAGTAATACAGTGCCATCCATCTGCCCCATGGGATCTAAGCCCCGTCTCACTCAGAGGCAGGGTGGGTATCACCATCTCCAAATCCTCAAGATTGAGAAATGAATAAACATAAGGGGAGAAAGGAACTATGGACTAAAGGAGACTTATTATTATTCTAGCAATAGAAGAACTTGTATCAGTGATATAAAGGCAGTGGCCACCAGAGTTTCTGAGGAGAGGGAGTGGGAAGAATCGTGGAACATTAGGGCAGTTTTGGGACATTGGAATTGTCCTGCAGGACATTGCAATGACAGATACAGGCCATTATACATTTTGTCAATACCTGTAAAATTATGTGGGGCAAATTGTAAACTATAATGTAAATTTTAGTCCACGGTTAGCACAATGCTTCAACATGTATTCATCAATTGTAACAAATGTACCACAGTAATGAAAGATGTTATTAATGTGGGAAAGTCTGGGAGGGGGGAGTGGTAGAGTGTATGGGAATCCCCTATAAATATATATATATTCCCCACCCCCCATAGGTCAGGTGAGGGCAGTGCTTTGAATTCATCAGCATTGAATTTGGTGCAGCCCCACTTCTTGAAGATGTGGATTTTCTGGCGGCCAGGGAACTTGAACTTGGCCCTGTGCAGCACCTCAATCCCATGTTCCTTGTTCTGAAGCTTGGTGCAGATGGACATGATGACTTGGCCAATGTAGACCTGGGCCACCGTCCCCTGAGGCTTTCCAAAGGCACCTCGCATACCCACCTGGAGCCTAGATTGGGGATGGCACGAAGTCACAGACAGGACCATCAACAGGCAATGACTGTCTCCAAGGTCCCTTAGGGCAACCTGTACAAACAATAGGCCACGTACACTACAAGGAGGCTGCTGTTCCCAGCCACTGCATGCCAGGCCCCCACGGGGAAAGGGGGATGGTCAGCTTAATTGGCTGCAGGCAATATTTTTGATGTCACATTTATCTAATTTAAAGCTTCTTTAAAAATGAAAAATAGTAAAAAAAATAACAATAGAAAAATGCTACAATGTGGATGAACCTTGAATGCATGGAAAGCGAAAGAAGCCAGTCAGAAAAGGCCACATGTTTAATGATTCCATTTATATGAAATATCCAGAATAGGCAGATCTATACAGTCAGAAAGTAGACTAGTGGTTAAGGCTGGGGGAGGGGGAAATGGGATGTGCCTGCTAATGGGTATGTGATTTTTTGGGGGTGATGAAAATATTACAAATTGAATAGCGGTGATAGTTTTACAACTTTGTATACTAAAAGCCATGAATTGTACACTTTAAAATTGTGGATTTTATGTTATGTGAATTATATCTTATTAAAGCTGTTATTTTTTAAAATCTCATTTAAATAGAACACAACTAATTTTAAAACAAGGAAGAAAGTGAATTTCCTTCAGAAAGAGCAGAGAGGAGATGGAAGGATAAGAGGGGAACACAGAAGTGGTGGAGTGTTTGCTAGAAAATAAAAGGATCATTTCCTCTCTTTTTCTTCCAGCTTGAGTATGGTGATCTATGTTCAGCTGCTGGTCCGTGTGGCCCTGTCGGGAAGGAGAGGAAGTGAATTCAATGACTAAAAAGTGTCTCATGCCTCTGGCATTCTCTGACAGTGGAAAAATTATAAGAATAGGGCTCAGTCAGAAAAACCTTGGCATGGATTTTAGTGCTAGGACCAAGAGGGTGTTCTCTGTGTGGTTGTAAGCCTTAGCTTGCCCAAGGTCATAGACGCTTGAAAGAAAAGTCATGGCTTAGAAGCCAAATACTGAGGTTACCACACACCTTGTATTCTGTGTTTTAAGGCAAAACAAAATTTAGCAGGGGATAAACCTATTTACTTGGGGAGTATATATGTAAATTCATAGACATTAATTTCTTTCCCCATCCCTTCTCTTTCTCTCTACCCCCACCCACACACATATACACATATGTTTTTTGCCTCTTTCATATTTGGCTCTTGGGAAGTAGGAGTAGGAATAATGTAGGGAAGAAAAGGAAGTCTAAATTGAAAAAAAAAAGAATTTCCTTATGCCAATTTTCATTGCGGAAGTATATGTTTTAATCTGTATACTTCAATGAGGAGGTAGCATGGTGTAGTATAAAACAATGTAGTCTTGGAAATAAGACAGATAAGACCATGAGAAAATTACTTAACCATTTTA
This sequence comes from Tolypeutes matacus, assembly GCA_026826555.1. Classification (NCBI taxonomy): domain Eukaryota; kingdom Metazoa; phylum Chordata; class Mammalia; order Cingulata; family Chlamyphoridae; genus Tolypeutes; species Tolypeutes matacus. Next base: position 966,539 of record JAKSZT010054497.1, on the reverse strand, counting down.
ACCCTTAGTTTCCTCAACTACCAGAAAGAGATGAAATAACTTATTTGGCAATGTTGTTGTGAAGGTAAAATCACTGATTGCTAAACCTTACAGTTTCCAATAATGATATTGGGAACTGTAAGTATATAATGAAACTTAAATTTGCCTCCAAGCCTAGATTGCCAATCCCCTTGTCCTTCTTCCAGAAAACAACCACTGTTGCCAGTTTCTTATGTATTCATCCAGCAATCAATGAGTTTATTTAAAAATGAAAAAATTGCATTTTTAATTCATTTAGAATATTATTGAAGAAGTAATACATTCACATGGTTTGAAAGCAAAAAAGGACAGAAAAATATATTTAAAAGTTCCTAGCCAGATATCCCCTCCCATCTCTTTCCAGGACTATCCTCCCTCCACTGGTAACTAGTACAATTAATTTCTTATGTATCCTTCCAAGATAATACAAATATATGCTATTCTACTCCTTCCCAACCTTTTTTACACAAATTGCAGCATCCTATACATATTGTTCTGCAGCTGTGCTTCTCTTTAACACTATAACTTGGAGATATTTCCATATCAGAACATAATGGATTTCATCATTCCTTTACAAAGCTGCATAGTATTCCATTGCATGGATGAACCATGGTTATTTACCCATTTCCCAATAATAGAGATTTAGGTTGTTTTTGATAAAAAATAATTTTTAAATGAAAAATAAGAGATGTACCTTGTCTATATTTATACATGTAAGTAGAATTGCATCAGTCAGCTACTGTTGCTGAAATAATGATTTGTAACAAAACAACCACAAATATCAGAGGCTTACAACAATAAACATTTATTTTCCTTACTCACACATCTGCAAGTCCCCTGGAATTCAATTAATCTTAGTTGGGATTACCTGGGCTTGGCCCCAAGCTATGGGTTGGATTCTGGTCTGCTCCATGTGTCTCATCATTGTCCTTGGACCAGGACTACTGGTGGATGATGGAAGTACAAAAGGCCAAGCTGCTACTATTATGTTTGCTATTATTCCTTTGGTCAAATTAAGTCACATAGACCACCCCAAAGAAGTAAGGAAATATGCTCTTTTTACTCTAGTGCAGGGGTTCTTAACCTTTTCTGTTCCGCGGACCCCATTGTCAGTCAGGTGAAAACCACAGACCCCTTACTAAGTCGACACTATACTGTGTATTATTTAATAGATATATCACACTCGCACCAACACGTCACCACAAGAATAATGTTTTTCTGAATTTCAATTCAAGCTCATGAAACCCTGGTTAAGAACACCTGCTCTAGTGGGAGGTACTAAAAGTAACAAGGTAAAAGGTATAAGTGTACAATTCTGTAACAGTGAGCGTGTGAAGAATTGGGAACAATCATCCAATGTACCACATAATACATAGTAAAACATAAATTTGTCTCCCACCTCACATTGCCAATAGCATCCCCCTTTCAAAAAGCTACTACTATTGCCAGTTTCTTGAGTTGTCCCCCAGAAATATATATATTTACTACATATGTATACATACACATACATATACACATACACATATATATGTGTTTGTATATGTATATTCACTATATCTTAGCAATCAGTTCATATCAGTAATTTCAGTAGACATTGCCACATTGCTCTCCAAAGGGGTTGCACTCATTTACACTCCATCTCTGATGGAGAAGGTCTATTTCTTCACATTCTGTGTACTATAAAACTTTTATTCCTTGCCATTATGGTTTTAGTTTGCAGTTTTCCCCCAACTTGTATATATCAATTTGCATATTTTTGTGTGTAGTATCTATTCATATTCTTTACCTATTTTTCTATTGGCTTGATTTTGTCCCCTAAGAGCCGTTTATATATCTTAGGAGAGGTGTTGCAATTTTTCTCCCAGTTTGTAGTTTGCCTTTTCACTTTGCTTATACTGTTTCTTTTTTCTTTGCACAAATGTTTCATTTATATATATTAAAATTTATCAGTCTTTTTATTTACGGTTCATGGGTTTTGAGTTTTGCTTTAGAAAAGTGTTCCCCACCCATACATGAAATGCTTGAGATTCTGATATAATAGACCTGGAGCATTGTCCCAGGAATCTTTAACAAGATGCTAAGTCAGTAATTCTGGCCATCAGCCAGGTCTAGAAACCTGGATTAAATAAGATCAAGTATAAAGCTCCTTGCATGCAGTAGGCATGTAATAACTGTTTCACACACCCCCCCCCTTGCTATCCTAACAGGAAACTTTGATATTTACCATAGCTGATGAGAATAAAGTTCAGCATATTTTTTGTAATTTATATTTTGTGCTTTGCAGGGCAAGCATGCAGGATGAGGGAAGTTTGCATGTGCTCTATAGGAAAGGCGAGGGTGAGTCTGCTGGTTAGCCCCCAACAGAAAAATGTGCTTTTGTCTGAAAATGAATAGCTATTACAAAACAAAAGCAAAAACTCTAGGACATTTTCCCTATTTCAAAATATATCACATTTACCCAGTGCAAATAAACAACAAAATCTGTGGAGAGTAACCTGGTACCTGTTCCTCCCGAAAGGACCTTTCTTTCTACTCTGAGCCTCTCTGAATCCCCTGACTTAACTCTAATTGATGAAGGATTTTTCCAAGGCAGAGGGGTGTTTCCTCCCCACCCCTTATGTGATGAGTGGGATGGTGAAGGAGTTAAAAAGCGTACATAAGCATGGTAAGAGAGGTGAAGGCGGGAGCGTAACTTTAATCTTGTACTGGCTTGGGTCTTAATAGTGGACGGTGGACTGAGGCGGAGCAGTAGAGGAAGCTGCCCGGGAAGGCTTGGGCCTGTGCTGCGCACCACTCACCGCGCACTTGGTTGCTCCCTTTTGGTCACTGTCTCTGTCTCTCTCTAGCTTGTTCTCCTTTGTTAATGCAGACCGGTAGAACAGCCTCGGGAGAACAGCTGAAGGAAGCTCAGAAAAAGACAAATTAATAGGGGCTTGGCGCAGCAGCAAATGCTGGAGCACAGCGCTCAGCTGACCCGTTAAATAAGCAATCCTGTTAAGTGTGTTAATCAGCGCGGGGCGGGAGAGCCGAGAGGAATGCTCCAGGAGATACCTGGCGCGGAAACCCGACTCTTCTTCCTCTGCAATTCAGACCCTGCCGCTTTCTGGGTCGTATTCCACCTACCCCTTCCGGCTTAAAGAAAGAGGCTCCTGGGTTGCGTGACCTTGGAGAGCAGGTGGCAAGCTGGGTGCACGGCACCACAATCGCGCCCCGAATTCTGACTCCGAACCTACCTCGGGATCCCAGGACCCTCTCAACCCGCCGAAGGACTAGCGGGGAGACTTCAAAGGGCTCTAACAACGGAAAGTGAAGAAGGGGAGTTCTCTCTGGTACTAGCAAGCTCGCATTAAGAATACAATTAGCTGGGTTGCGCCTTTAAAAACATACGTTCTGGCCTGGCAGAAGCCAAGCAGGTGAACTCCTGGCTGAACTAGACACCTGTTCAGTAGTTGGAACTTGGGATCTGGAGAGCTGAAAAAGTTTACTCAGTGGCTTTGCACGCCTGCAATCAGTTCACAGAGAGCCCAAACCCTGTATGCCCGCCTACTCTGGTACCGACGCTAGACGGCGCTGCCGGGACGCGCTTTCTTTCTCCCGGGAAAGGTGAGATAGAAGCGCTTTTTGTTTTCTTTTAATGAACCAGAGGATAGGGTACTCGGGGTTGGCAGCCTTTCCCACTCTCTCCCCTCCCCTAACTCCCTAATCCAAAGAGGTGGAGAAGAAGAGGAGGAGCAGCGACAGCCCTTTTCCGTGACGCGCAGGAACCGTTCTAATTCCCACCTCCTCCTCAGAGCAATCAGTCAACCCTGAGGCACCAAACCGTTAGCGACGAAGACGCAGCTGTTGGTAACTTCCACTACCCTCCACTTCCCCACCCCCACTCCATGCATATTTTGGAGGCAGCAGCAGCGGTGGCAGGATGTGAGGAGAGCCTGGAGCGCACTTCCCTGGCACCGCTCCCTCTTCGGAGCTAGGGGAGACGTGAGGGCTTTCGCGAACTGGCTGGAGAGGGTTCCCGGGAAAGGTTGGAGCAGTAGGCAGGAGGAAGGGAGGTGGACAGGCAGAGTTCGCACCTGCCACCGGCGCCGCCACCAAGGAAAGAAGCAGCTAGTGGGTCCGTCGACCTTTCGTGCGTGCGTGCCTCAAGAGGAGCGCAAGGGTCACTGTCCGGCTGGAGCGCGCTGCTCTGAAGCTAAGTCGCGCAGAAGGAAGAGGCTGGGAGACAGGTGATTTAGGAGGGTCTTATTACCAAGCCCAGAGGCACCACCTGCCAGTTTAGAGAAGAGACCAAGTGACTTGGGAATCCCCTTAGCCTCTCACCCAGCTACCCCAAAAGTCCAAAGAAGCTCTGCTCAACTCTAGAAATCTTCCCAGGGCGGCGAGAAGTTTCCTGGCATCCTCTTTAGCTAGGGCAAGGAGTGAAGAAAACCGGCGGGGCTGTTCCATTGGCGGCTCGGGAAGACACGGTCTTCCCCTCGCCTCTTCCAGATCCGCTCGCCTTTGGGCAGCCTCGGAGGTTGTCCGAGAAGTCCTAGCCGGTGCTCTCGGTAATACCGCCCTGGATCGCGGCCCAGAGCAGCAGACATGAAACTGCACGCTTGAGCTCTGCTGGACGCCGCCGGCAGTTCTGCAAGACTCAGGTAACGCACGCTTGCAGACCCGGAGAGTTGGCTGGTGAGTTCCAGCGAGAGAATGTGCTGGGCTCTCGGGTGGCAGTAGGGAGAAGGCAGGCCATGGCCACCGAGGCTCTGGCTCGCCTGCAGCACCGGTCCTTGCGCCTGGAAACGCTTGCCCGTTTCATTTTCTCCTTTCACTCTTCCAGAAAGTTTAGGAGGTGGGACCAGAGCTCTCAAGGCCAGGGGCTCCTCGCCTGGGAGGAGCGCGCACAGTCTGCCAGGTGCCTGTGAGCCAGCCAGGTCTTTCCGCGGTCAGGTCTTTGTGGTCTCCTCCGCTGGTGCACGGGCTCTGCAGCCTGAAAGGCACTGTTCTGTAGACTCTTCTTTGCTTCTTTCCGACTCTGTCCCTGTTTCTGATGGATGCTGGGAGAGCAACCTATTAGGTGCCCGGGCACAAGGTGGCTCCGGGGCAGAGGAGCGAGGGGGATCCCTGTAAATGCGCTTCGGAGGGCGCCAGGAGATTCCCAGCGAGCACCAGGCAGGACAGGGCTGGCCATCTGGGGTTTTCTCCGCCCTCCTTCCCTGAGAGTGAAGGGACTGCGACGCAGACCCTAAGGCGTCCGACTCCTCTCCCTACAAGGGTCCTGCTGCTCCTTGAGCGTGTTTCCCAGGTTGAGTGACCCTCTCCGTTCTCATTCTTGCTCAGGGGTGAGAACCGCCGGCGCCGACTTGCGCTTCAGTCTCCTTGTGAAGGAACCTGAGAGAGGGAGAAGAGGGCCAGCCACCCTCGAGTGGCCTGCCTTGTTCTGGGCCAGGGGTTGGAGCAACCAGCTTGATTTCGTCACCCTTAGATGTTTAAGTAAAATGATTTGGCAAGGAGACCTGGGTCCTGAGGCAAAGGAACTGTGTGTTATAATAATTCTCTGTCCCAGGGTTTTCTGCTGTCTGCAGCTCTACCCCACCTTCTCTGTCTCTGTGATCCAGGGCCTTAGAGGGGAGACATGAGTAAACCAGTATTTAAGGTACTGCATATGTCACCCACCAAAGTTGTGGCTGGGCTGAAGTTCTGGAAAAGCACTTAGCTGAAAGCTACACGAGAGCAGGGATTCTTAAGCAGGGGACCCCCAAGGGGTCCGTGGAGAGATTCCAGGGGGTCTGTGAGCTTGAATTGAAAAAAAAAATCAATTTATTATCCTTATTTTCGTCGACTTCTAACTGAAATCTAGAGTTTCTTTCACTTATGCATGTATACAATAAATTACAGTAGTATTCATTTCATATCACCTTACAGTTGTTGCATATCTCAAAAAATCTCTTACGCTCATCCATACTTCGAAATGACAGTAGTTGTTAGACCCGACGCTAGTTGAGTATCATAAAACTATCTGCCGCTACATTCTGAGAAGGGGTCCGTGGTTTTCACCTGACTGGCAAAGGGGTTTGTGGAACCAAAAAGGTTAAGAATCCCTGCTCTAGAGCCTACCACAGGTTTTTTTTTGTTTGTTTGTTTGTTTTTGTTTTTTTTTTTTTTTGGTGAAAAACAATCTGTTCGGGAATATCTTGCCATTTTATTTGGAAGTTGGAGCTGCTCCCCACTGCACCCCAATACTCGACTTGGCTTGTGTAGACTTCCAAGAAGAAATCTTTCTCTTTTTTTCCTGGCCAGGGGAGCAAAATTGTAGGTTATTAAAGATACAGTACAGCCATGGTCAGACCTGAAGAGAGGAAGGAGGAAGAGAAGAAGGGACATGTCCCAGAGGTCATGCAAGTTCAGCAGTAATCTTATTGCTCAGGAAGGCGGATTCAATTCCAGGGTCCCTGGAAAGAAAGGAGTTAAGCATCCTGGACAGGTATGGGGGCCTGAGAGCCCTTTTCTCCCTCACACCCTTTCCCCTCCACCTACAACCCCTCCCGTTCCTTGGTGGTCCTGGCTGTCAGGAAGGAATTGGGAGCAGTGATGCCTGCTTGATGATGGGCCACAAGGCTCTTTGCTGACAGGGTTACTGGCACTTTGGCTTCACCCCCTCTTGCCACACAGTATGTGTTCTCCATTCTCCTGGAGTCCCCAGACAGGAATTAGGCAACCACCCTAGTATCTAGGGAGAGTGAAATTCCCAGATATCCCTGAGCTGACACTTCAGTGGAAGTTCCTACCTTCACCCCTTCCATTCTTTCAACTCCTCTTGTGTGTCAAATAACCCCACTACTATGGAACTGTGCAGTGCTGGACTGGATGCAGTGGTTCCAGCTTTGCACAACTTGGTCACCATGTGAGCTCTCCAATATACTGGCTGCCCTGGGCTAGACAGTCTTCAATTTCCTGCAGTGGGAGCAGCTGATTTAAATTGTGCTTAAATGTGTGTAAAAGGCTGCAGCACCAAAGGTCCCTGCCTCCCCCATTCTAACCCCAACTAATGAGAAGGAGGGGTAAGTGGTGTTCATACTACCTGGGTGACAGCCAGCCATGGTGGCTTCTGCTTCTGCCGTATAGGCTAAATGAGGCCTTCAGAGCAGTGGAGTTGGGGATTTAAGAAGGACTTTGCAGTTTGGCCTCTGCTGCCCTCTCAGATTTTGGAGTGGTCTTTAGTTGGGCAATTGGGCCGCTTTCAGTTTGTGAGGCTCTAACAGCTAGTACCAATCTAGGCAGAGGTCAAAGGCGCTGGTCAGTGGTGAGGGATGTCAGAATGCCCCTGGACTATGGCCTTTTCTTTTAAACAAATCAATTTTATTGATACATATTAATAAAACATACAATTTATCCAAAGTGTACAATCAGTGGTATTTGGTATAATCACATAGTTGTGCATTCATCACGTCAATCATTATTAAAGCATTTTCATTATTTCAATAATAATAAACAACAAACAAACAAGAAAATTCCTCACTTCTCAATCTCTCTGTTTCCCATGGACTGTGGCCTTTTAAGGTAAAATCAAGTCTTGAGTCTTCATTTACTCATTCATTTCCTGCAACATGGTTCCTCAATTGAGTAGAACCTCCTTGTTTGCCAGTAACTGGCGGTAGAGTCCGTACAAGCATATGCTACTTGCCAGGGTGAACTGGTGGTGTGGCTACCTGGGGAATAGCCCAAATTACCTACCTGGTACATATCTCCAGAGTTGCAAAACCCACCGAAGTTTTATTTAGTTTTAAGAAGACATACTCTACTGGACCCAACTTTATAAAAGATGAATTACGAAATGACTATTCCAGCTTTGTTTAAAATGATAAACAAACTTCACTTTATCAAATATGCTGGCTTGTTTAGTTCATTGGCTCAATGCAAATAATTTGCTATTTGGCAAGGGAAAATGGCTGGGAAAGTGAAATGAGTTAAAATATGGTTGAAAAGATCGTATACTTTGGTGAAACAGAATTGTGTTTTCACATCTGTTGCTGAAAGGAAGTCATCACTGTTTTCAGTATAATGGCCTAAGAAGGTTCTGTGACAGTAAGTTCCCTTTTTAAACTTTCTTTTAAAATTTATTTATTAGAGAAGTTGTGGGCTTACAGAACAATCATGCATAGCATAACAATCATGCATAAGATATGGGATTCCCACACACCACCACACTACCAACACCTTGCATTGGTGTGGAACATTTGTTACAATTGATGATAGCACGTTTTAATATTTGTACTATTGATTAAAATTCATAGTTTAACTTAGGGTTAACTAGTGTATCATGGATTTTTTAAAAAATATTTTGTTACCATATATAATACAATCTAACTTTCCCCTTTTAATCATATTCAAATATATATATTTCAGTGCTGTTAATTGCCTTCACAATGTTGTGCTACCATCACTACCACCCATTACCAAAATATTTCCATCATTCCAAATAGGAAGGGGAAAATACATTTTATCCCTTGTACTTGGATATTTCTATAACTGTCACGATAACGATTGTAGCCAGAATTGTTAGAAGAACACACATACTGCATTCTTCATTTGAGAAGTACTATCAACTCCTTGGTGAAACGACACTGGGACCAAGTGGAAGAAGTAAATAAATAATCCCAAACTTGAGGAGTTTAGTAATAAGATATAAACGTTTAAAAAAAAAATCTACCCCAGACCTCCAAGTATGAGTTAACAGGGCTTTTCAATGCTGTTTTCTAGCAGGACACACCCTTTCATTCCATCCCTTGAACCTAGATTTAGAAAGCTGTGATCATAGCCAACTTGATGCAGAGAGATAAATGTTTGATGTGCAATGTGTGCTTTAATTATTCTGAGCTAAGGCTTGAAAATAAGCCTCTTATTAAGTTTACACTTAGCTGTTCATGCCACGGGATTTGCCAAAGTAAAACATGCCTGGTCAGTGTAAGGCCTGATGCAACAAAGATGCACAGACACATCTGGCCAAGGCCACCATGAGTTCAAACTCCTTGGGCTGGTTCACTTTGAGCTGACTCCCAATGAGATCAGAGGCACTGAAGTGAGTCCGTTGTAGGCCAGTTTCTCTCCGGCTTCCTGGGACACATCCTGTTCTCTGTGCCAAGGAATCTGGCTTTAGCTTTCTCTATTTTTTCCATCTTAAATGTCACGTCTTCATGTAACTATACTTTGATTTCTCTCCTGAGTTCCAAAATGCTTTTTTACATGGCTTGCTTTATTTCTCTATCTGGGTGTCCTACTGGCATGTAAAGTATATTCAAACATTAATTGGACATTTACCTCCAAACAAATTTTTGTTGTGTTTATTTCTTTTAGTGGCCCCACCATTTTCTAGTCCCAGAACTCTTAATCTCAGTCATCTGTGACTCTTTCTGTATGATTTATCCTTTCATGCCTTGTGCATCCTATCTTTTATTAAATGCTCTGAGTTCTTTCCCTGGAATATATTTTCTTCATTACATTTCTACTGCTATCACATCCAGTCAGGATTCCTGATCTGATCTGTTGTAAAAGCCTCTTCTTGCTACCTCTCCTCTGCTATCCTGAATATTAGGAGTAATCTTCCTGAAGCCCATTTAGTCCTTCGCTTAAAACTGTTGGATACCTAGTGAGTGAATGTTTAGTGATGTTGATTGTTATTCTATCTGAAAGAATTTCTAACAGAGTTGCTTGATAAATCAAATAGGTTGTATTGTGACCCTTGCAAACTCTACACTGCAGGTATGAATGTACATAGCATAGCCAACAATTTTGTGGGGATGCAAATATCAAATTTGGGAGATTGTTCTACAGAATCTTTGTTACAATTAATGCAGAGATTGTATCATCTTTCAAACATCCAGAAACCTAAATATTATATTGTTTCCTATCAGTTTGCCTGGTGATTTTATGCCTTTTAAAATTTTATAGTTATGACCATGTTTTAGAGTCTTCTCTTTTTGGTCTGTTGAGATGCCTGAATAGGTTGTTTTGTTCTGGCTTACTTGGGTGTGTGTAGCTATAGAAAACATCTAGATCACTGTACTTTTTAATGGATTTTTAACATTTATGTTGTGCTTGCTTCACACTTTGTGAAATGCCTTTCCCCTTTCCCTATCTTACTTAATGTTCACAATAATCTTGTGAGGAGTATGCTAGAAACCAAGGATCCAAATATTTAAGTGATTTCCCCTAAAACAATTGAGTAAGTTGGGAACCGTTGTTTTATAGATACCATAAATCTATTACTACCCTGAAATCCTGAACTCAGATGATTCTAGTCTGAAGCGACTTTTTCTTCCTCCTGGTTATAAAGTCAAATCCAGATTCTCTGGCCAAAAATCCAAGGCCCTTTGAGATGTAGCCTTAGACTACCTAGTCAGCCTTATTTCCTGTTCACATGTATGATCTAGCCAGACTGGACTACTCACCATGCCCAACATAATCTGTGCTCTCCATCCTTTGTGCCTTTGCTTTATGCCATTCATTTCACTTGGATCCTCTTCTTCTCCATCCCCCCACATTCTTTACTTCTCTGCCTGTTAAAAATTAAACAAATTCAAGAAGAAGCTTAAGTGCCACCACCTCTTCCATATAGCCCCTTTTAATTTCCCTCTCTTGCCCCATGGACAAAACAATTTCTCCCTTCTTGAAACTTTTTGACACATTGTTGATTTCTCTTTTATGGTAATTACCTTGTTTTGCAAACATTATAGTTATTTATGTAGTGCTTTATTTCCACTACTAAAGTATAAACTTCTTGGAAGCACAGGCTCTTATCTGTCTCCTATTCTGCAGAGTATGGTACAGAGCATGCAGGGGGTATTCATTAAATATTTGTTTGTGTTACCTTTGAGATCTCAGGGTTAGCCTTAGCATTTTACTGAAGGTCTCTATCTAAACAATGGTTTCAGGTTAAATAGGAAGCTGTAAGTCTATGATCCAGCATAATAGGGCAGTGGTTTTTTAATAGCTATGCTCTAGAAATATACTGTCAAGGATACATGTGGTTATATGCATTTAAATTGATTAAAATGAAATAAAATAATATGTTTCAGCTCTTCAGTCACACCAGTCATATTTCAAGGGCTCAGTAGCCACATGTGCTTAATGATTATTACTGTATAGGACAGTGCAGCTTTAGACCAGTCCCATCACTGCAGAAAGTTCTATTGGACAGTGCTGTTTTATAGCAATAGTTCTCAACAATTATTTCCACATAGAAACATGTTCACAAAGGTGGCTGCTTTCATGTTTTGTTTTTTTTTTGGTACAGCTATTCCACAGTTCCAAGTGCTATAGTGCTGTCACTTTCTTTCCCTCTCAAAACACAAATCACTAAGTCACATGATAGGCATATCCTTAATGCTGCTTTATTTTAGGGGAAATTAGATAGTTATATCACATAAAACACCAAAATAAATTCCAGATTAAAATCTGAAGAAGAAAAATAAGAAACTTGTCTTTTGTACTGTGAATTACAATAATTAAAATACTATGGAGCTTGTGTAGGAACAGACAGATCAATGTAACAGGACAGTATCCAAAGAAATAAACCCAAGTATCCTATGGATTTTAAGATATGATAAAGGAGGCATTTCAAATTCATGGGTGTGTGTGTGTGGGGAGCAAATATGGATTTTTCAGTAAATGTAGTTAGTGTAACAGGGCTAGTTATGTGTAGGGAAAATTAATGAAACTACATCTATACTAATTATTTAAACCAAAATTAGTTATGGTTTAAACAAATGTTCAAATTAAACTATAAAGGTATTAGAAAATATTTTATATTATTTTAAATTTATATATTTAATTATAATTTAACCTATTTTATATTTATAATATTTTATAGTCTTTAAATGGAAAAGGTATGTCTAGTCATTTTATGAAAACTGAAGCCTTAAAGGAAAAGATTAATAAATTTAAACTTAAAAAATCTGTATGGCAAAAAGATTTGAAAATCAAGGTTAAAAGACAAATAGCACACTAGGAAAATATCTGTGACATATAAAAAGGGTAAATATTGTTAATATAGAAAAACTTTGGCACATCCATTAAAAAATAAATGTCCTAATAGAAAAAAAGGGGAAAAGTCTTGAATAGAATATTCACAAAAAATGCCAATGGACAACCTCACATTACAAATAAAAACTAATGGTTTTCACCTATCAGATTAGGGAAGGCTTAAAAGATCAACAAAACATAGTATTGGCAAGTCTGTGGATATGGATAATCTCATGCACTGTTCAAATTGGTACACTTCCAGAGGTTGGTTTGGCAATCTGTATAAAAATGTATATAAAATCTTTTTTTTTTTTTTTAATAAAGGAGGTCCCTGGGATTGAACCTAGGGTCTTATACACGGGAAGGAGGCACTCAACCACTGAGCTACAACTGCTCTCCAATAAGAGTTGGTTTTTTCGTTTGTTTTGTTTATAGGAGGTACTGGGGATCGAACCTGGGTCCTCATACATGGGAAATGGGTGCTCAACCACAAGCTACATCTGCTCCCACATAACCTCTTTGATCTAGCAATTTCATTAAGCACTTTTTATCCTAATAAAATAAATGCAAGTTCTAAAAGATGTATACATAAGTATGTTCATTAAAGTTGTGTTTATAGTAGCAAAGCTTTGGAAATAACCTAAATGGCTGTAATAGAGGATTGACTAGGTAAATCAGGCTGTATCAATTTAGCCCATTACTATGTACATATTAAAGATAATGTAGATCTAATTTTATTGGTATCAAAAGATATCCATAAACACTGCTTAATGGAAAAGTAGGTTATAAAACAGCATAATTCAATTTCTTCACACTTGTATGTATCTCTATATATCTATGTGTGTATATAAGCATATGGACATGTATAGGAAATTGTTCACTAAAATGTAAATTATAGGTGTAGAAATTTTGTATTTTCTTGAAAAAAACTTGTCTGCTTTTGATTATTGTTTGTATTTACAGTGAGAATAATAAAAGCATATATGATGTAATGCATGTAAAATTCTTATCTCTGTATGCAATATGCAAATACTTAATACATGGTAATTATAGTTGTCATGCATATATCATTTACTGGAAAACCTAGTCAAAGTTAAATGCAAGTTTCAGAAGTATTAAAGTGTTAAATGTAAAATAAAGGAAAGCATATCGTAACTAGAATAAGATAAATGTGAGTAACCTAGCTTGGTAGAAGGAGTACTTTCTAACAATAAAAATGAAGGAAGAAATAATAAAGGAACATCAATTATTTTACATAAACATTGTAAATGTGTATTGTAAAAACATACTATAACAGATAATCTGGGGCAAGTAACTGCAATATATGATAGATAAAGCTCTCTATATTTACCCCCAAATACAACTTTCATCTGCTAACCACCCCACGTAATAAGTTTTATTTGGACTCTTATTTTGTATATTACAAACATATAAAGTATATATCCTATACTATATACAGTTATTGTAGTGTTTCAAATCCCACCTCTGATATTACCTGCAGTGTTTCTTCTGGGTTATGGATTGGTGGGGAAGGGGCCACCTGCTAATTTCCTGATTTGATTAAACAAGGGTAAAGGACCTTAAATGAGGTGACCTAATAAGGTGGGAGCAGATGCAGCATATCTTAGCATGGACTTATAGTGGTCCCTAGTTCCCTAATAAATTTACACCTGCCAGTGACAGGATCTGTACAGGAAGCAGTCCTGTCAGATCCAACAAAACAGGTGATATTTTCCTCTAACTAGTCTTTTACACTTACGGTCTATGTCACAATTCTGGAAAAAACTTGTACTAACAATCTGTGTACTTCCATTTAAGGGGATGTTTACAACTAGCAGACTCTCTTTGTTCTCGAACCTAATTCAGCATCAACAAGACCACATCCTCATCTGAGGAAAGAAAGTGCTCAGATGTCCTTGGAAAAATATCTGCCTTCAGCATTCTAGGAAATGAGAAATTCCATTTCCCTGAAGTCCACTCTCTAGTTCTTATTCAATACTTTTTTTAATGGGTGGTTCTGACACTGAATTTGGACCAAGGACTAAGACCAAAAATCTAATTCCCAGCACATCATGGTAGACAATATTTATTGGGCATTTAATATGCTCCAGACACTGTTCAAAGCACTTTATATGTATTAATCCATTTTATCCTTATAATATATCTCACTGAGATATAGGTGATATTTTTATCACCATTTTCAGAAGAGGAAACTGAGGCCCAGAGAAGTTCAATAATTTGCCTTAAATCACAAAGCCATTGAAATGGCTGTTCTAGGGATGAGAACCCAGCCAGTCCAGCTCTAAAACTCATGCATTTAAATATGACACAAAACAATTTCTTATACATACATATATATGCTAAGAGTAGTTTAATTTTTTCTGGATGTTGATGTAAGAAGTCATTTTTTAGTTTCTTTTTATAGATTTCAAATTTTCTACAATTAGGATATACTACTTCTATAATCACAAAAAAATACATGTTATTAAAAATGGAATTAAAGCTTCAGATTAAGCCATGGGCATAGCCCTCTCAACTCTTCTTTTGTCTTTCTTTTATTCTTTTCTTTTTTTTCAAAATGTCGTAAATCCTAAGGCATTATTAGTACCATGGTACATATTAGCTAAAAATCCTATTCATTATTTGAGGGCAATGCTTGCAGTCTGTTGACACAAGGTTATCTACATTTTGCAATGCAAAAGGGGATAATTGGAAGACCCTGGAAACTTTCTTTGGAGCCTAAAATGCAGTTATTTCCAAGTTGAACCAAGTGAGGAGCTGTGGTAGTTGGAGGCTTTTGGGACCTCAGAAAATTATGTTCTCAAATTAATCCATTCCTGTGGGTGTGACCCAATCTTAGGTGGGACCTTTTGATTAAATTACTTCAGTTAAGGTCCTTTGATTAGATTACTTCAGTGAGGTATGACCTGGGGTGGGTCTTAATCGTTTTACTGGCGTCCTTTATAAACAGGATGAATATGGAAAAAGAGGGCTGCAGAGACAGAGAAAACAAACAAACAAACAAACAAAAAAACCCCAGAAGCTGAGAAAGAAAGACCCAGAAACTGGAAACTCAAATCAACTGAACAAAGAAGCAGAGAGAAAGTCATGAAGCAGGAAGCTGTGGGCAGTGGAACCCAGAGGAAGAGGGAGAGCCCCAGGAGCTGCTTCCATGTGCCTTGCAATGTGATAGAGGATTCCAGGGTCACGCATAGCTCATCTTTAGGGAGAAAAAGCATTGCCTGATGAAGGCTTGATTTGGACATTTTTCTCAGTCTGTAATCTGTAAGCTTTTAGATTAATAAATCCCTGTTTTAAAAGCCAACTTATTTCTGTTATATTGCCTTGGCAGCCTTTAGCAAACTAAAACAGGAACCTGTGACCCATTTGTGATATTGCTTCCTTTCTTATCCAGCCTAAACCTTATAGTATGCTCCTTCTGCTGAGATCCTCATCAAATCCTAGATTCATTATTACTAAATCTGCCCAGAAAACCCCTATTCATAGATCAATCTAGCCACCACCTTCTCTGTCGAACATCTAGATAGCTGAACTTCTCTAGAGAAATAACACCTATCCAAAAATGCATGGACTACAAACTCATCTGGGATCTTCAGGTCTGCTAGGAAGATTTTTTTCTTTTTACATTTTTTATTGAGGTAAAGTTCACAGAGCACATAACCATAAAATTAACTATTAACATTTATTTATTAGGGAATTTGTGAGCTTACAGAATAGTCATGAATAATGTGCAGAATTCCCATCCATCACCCATCCATCAACATCTTGCATTGTTGTGGGATTTTGTTACAGATTATGAAAGACCATCATCAAAATATAAGTACTTACAAAACAATTATGCACATGTGTAGAATTCCCATACAACAACCCTTCACCAATACACCACACAATGGTGGAATATTTGTTACAGATTATGAGGTAATATCACCAAACATGATCCATAGCATACATTTGGTACACTTTTTCCATAGCCTCCCCCATTATCAACACGGTACCTCTTTGGCATTGAGGCAAGAATATTGCAGTATTGCTGTTAACCACAGCCCATAGGTGACTCTGGTTGAATTTTTCCCAAGCTTCCCCATATTCCCACTACCCTGCAATAGTGATGTACATTTGCTCTAGCTCACAGAAGGACACTCTAGGGGAATTCTACACATGCCTATGATTATTTTGTAAGTTCACAACCTCTGTAATAAAAATATATTTAAAAAAATAATAGGGTGGATTGAGGGGAAAATATACCAAATGTAAGATAAGGACTATAGCTAGTAGTAATATTTTGATGATGCTGTTGCATAGTTTGTACAAATGTTTCATAACAATGCAAGGAGTTGGTGGAGGGGTGATGTATGGGACCCCTTTATGATGTTATGCATGTTTATTTTGCAAGTTCACAACTTTTACTATACACTTATTTATGTATATTCATGTATGAATGATACATATCAATTAAAAATAAATTGAAAAATAAACTACTAACTATGGTCCATAGCCTACATTTGGTAAATATATTTTCCGTACATTCCCCTGTTATCAACACCATTTATGAATAATTTGATAATATTAAATGTACAAAGAAGTATTGTACATTTCTTGTAGTTCATGAGAGAACACTCTCATGTTTGTACTGTTAACCACATTTCATCATCTACCATGTGGTTCACTATTATACAGTCCCATGCTTGTACCATCCATCCAGAGTGTACACTCAGTGACTCTCACTTTCATCACAGATTTGTGCAGTCATCGCCTCAGTAAATTTTTGCACGATTTCCTTAGTCCAAAAGAAAATATCTTTTACCCCCCATTATTCGTCATTAGTGCTGATATTGAGCTTCTGATGAATGAATATTACAATTTTGCTGTCAGCTATAGTTCATAAGTTACATGAATTGTATTTTTCTCTTGCATCACCATATTCTTTTACCACCTTGTAATAATATCGTACATTTGTTCTAGTTCATAGAAGAACATTCTTGTATGTACTATTAACCACAATCCTTATCTACCACAGAGTTCACTGTTATACAGGCCCTAGATTAATCTCTAGCTTTCTTTCAGTTTGACAACCTTGTCAAACATCACATGACCATAAATGTGAGGGTCTGTTTCTGAACAATCAATTCAGTTCCATTGGTCTACATGTCCATCTTTATGCCAATACCATGTTGTTTTTTCCACTGTAGCTAGGTAATATGATTTAAAGTCCAGAAGTGAGAGTCCTCCAACTTCCTTCTTCCTTTTTAAGATATTTATGGATATTCAGGGCCTCTTACCCTTCCAAATAAATTTAATAACTGTGTTTTCCATTTCTTTATAAAGGCTGTTGGAATTTTTATTGGAATTGCATTGAATCTGTAAATCAGTTTGGGTAGAATTGTTATCTTACCAATATTTAATCTTCCAATCCATTAACACGGACTATCCTTCCATTTATTTAGGTCATCTTTGATTTCTTTTAGCAATGCATTGTAGTTTTACATCCTTGGTTAAGTTTATTCCTAAATATTTGATTCTTTTAAACTCTATTGTAAATGGAATTTTTTTCTGACTTCCTCCTCAGATTGCTCATAACTAGTGTATAGAAACACTAATGATTTTTGCATATTAATCTTGTATCCTGCCACTCCGCTGAACTCATTTATTAGCTCTAGTAATTTTGTTGTAGATTTTTCAGGACTTTCTAGGTATAGGATCATATCCTCTGTGAAAAGCAAAAATTTTATTCCTCCCTTTCCAATGTGGACACCTTTTATTTCTTGCCATATTGCTATAACTATAATCTCTAGCACTATATTGAACAACAGTGGTGATAGCGGGCATCCTTGTCTTATTCCTGATCTCAATGGGAAAACTTTCAGTCTTTCACCATTGAGTACAATGTTAGCTGTGGGTTTTTCATATATGCCCTTTATCATGTTAAGAAACTTTTCCTCAATTCCTAGCTTTTGGAATGTTCTTATCTAGAAAGGCTACTGTATTTTGTCAAATGCCTTTTCTGCATCAATCGAGATGGTCATGTGACTTTTGTTCTTCAGTTTATCAATGTGATGCATTACACTGATTGATTTTCTTGTGTTAAACTACCTTTGCATGCCTGGGATAAAACCCTCTTGATCATGATGAATAATTCTTTCAATGTGCTGTTGGATTCAATTACCGAGTATTTTGTTGAGGATTTTTGCATCTGTTTTCATTAGGGAGTTGTGTCTCTACATTTCTTTTTTTGCTATTTCTTTATCTGGCTTTGGTATTAGGGTGATGTTGGCTTCATAGAATGAGTTTGGTAGCATTCCCTCCTGTTCAATTTTTTTGGAAGTGTTTGATTAAGATTGGTATTAAATCTTGGTAGAATTCACCTGTCCTGGGCTTTTCATTTTTGGGAATTTTGATGACTGTTTCAATCTTTTTACTTGTGATTAGTTTGCTGGGGTCTTCTATTTTTCTAGGGCCAGTGTAGGTTGTTCATATGTTCCTAGAAATTTGTCCATTTCATCTACATTGTCTAGTTTGTTGGTGTAAAATTGTTCATAATATGGTCTTACCATCTTTTTTATTTCTGTGGGGTAAAATTAACCATTTAAAATAAATAATTAAATGGCATTTAGTACATTGACAATGTTGTGCATCCACCACCTGTCTATAGTTCCAAAACTTTTTCATCTTTCCAAGAAAAAAAAACATATCCATTAAGCAGTTCTCCTCATTCTTCCCTCCCCCAGCCTCTGGCAAACAATCTGTCTCTACGGATTTGACTATCTTGGATATTTTATATAATTGGGATCATACCATATGTAGTCCTTTGTTTCTGGCATCTTTCATTTAGCATCATATTTACAAGTTTCATCCATGTTGTAGCATGTATCAGACGTCATTCCTTTTTATGGCTGAATAATATTCTATTATATGTATATACCACATTTTGTTTATCCACTCAACAGTTGATTGACTTTTGGGTTGTTTACACCTTTTGGTTATTGTGAATAACTCTGCTATGAACATTCATGTACATGTATTTGAGTACAAGTTTTCAATTCTTTTGCATATATGCCTAGGAGTGGGATTGCAGGGTCACATAATAACTCTACGTTTAATTTTATTTGGATACTACACACTTATCAGATATATGATTTACAATGATTTTCTCCCATTCTGTATGTTATCTTTTCACTTTCTTGATAATGCTTTTGAATGCAGAAAAGTTTTTTTCAAAATTTGATGAAGTACAATTTACTTTTTTCTTTTCTTCTTCTTGCTTTTGGAGTCATATCTAAGAATTCATTGCCAATCCCAGGTCATGAAGATTTCCCCCTGTATTTTCTTCTAAGAGTTTTATGATAATATTTCCTATATTTAAGTCCTTTGTCCATTTTGAGTTAATTTTTGTATGTAATGTGAGGTAGCAGTTCAACTTCATTCTTTTTCGTGTGGACAATCTGTTGACCCAGCACCATTCATTGAAGACTAGGACAACATTTACATGTACCTATTAAGTTTTCTCTCCAATCCATTTCCCGTGCTAGCCATTCCAAATATTCGCCATTCTTCACAGGCTTCATTCCCCATTCAAACAGATGCTCTTGCCTTCTACTTCACTGTCAGGCTTGACTTTCTAGTTCCATACCCACACCTCTCTCTCTCTTCCCTCTCCCTTCTCCCCCCTCCCTTCTCTCCCCTCTGTTCCCTCTCTCCTTTCTCTCCTTTCATCCTTCCCTGTGGTAGATTGAATTATGTACCCCAGCAAATACATGTTCTTTTTCTCAACCTTTTCCTGTGGGTATGAAAACCATTTGTAAGTAAGACATTTTGAAGACATTACTTTTAGTTAATGTGTGGCCAAGTCAATCAGGGTGGGTTTTAATCCATATTACTGGAGGCTTTATAAAGATATGAAACATGAAGCCAGAATTCAGAGAAAGCCACAGGGAGGAGACAGAAGCATGAAGTGAGCAGAAACTGGAAGAGAAGACACAAGAAGAGAGAGATCACCATGTGTCAGGCGGCAGAGATGCAAGCCATGGAACCCCAAAGTTTGCAGCAAGCTAGCACCCAGAACACTAAAGACTGGGGAGAAAGCATAATCTTACTGGTATATTCACTTTGGACTTTTCTAGCTTCAAAACTGTGAGCTAATAAATATCTTTTGTTTAAACTAACTGTTTCAATTTCCTAGGCTGCTCAAGCAAATATGAAATGGGTTGGCTTAAACTATGGGAATTTATGAGCTAAAAATGTCTAAATCAAGGCATTATCAAGGCAATGCTTTCTCCCTGAAGACTGTGGTGTTCTGGGGCTGACTGCTGGTAATCCTTGATATGGCGCATGGCAGCATCTCCTGGTCTCTCCCTTCTCTTCTGGGTTCCATTGATGTCCAGTCTCTTGCTTTCTGTGTCCAGTCTTTTACTTTCTCTTTGTTTGAATTTCATTCTGTTTATGAAGGACTCCAGTAATAGGATTAAGACCCATCCTTCTTGATAAGGGACACTCCTTAACTGAAGTAGCCTCATCACAAGATCCTATTTACAGTGGGTTCACATCCACAAGAATGGATTAAATTTAAGAACATGTTTTTCTGGGGCACATACAGCTTCAAACCACCACACTAACCCATCATGTGGTATTCATCATAGCATCCTGGCAAACTAAGACACTCCCTTCTTCCCTCTCTCCCATACTCACCAATTCCCTAGTGTTTTGTTCAAAGTGAATAATTTATCTTCATCCCATGCTCTTCTGTCAGTTTATGAATTTCATGTCCTCCGTATCTTCACAGGTGGGAGGATTAATATTAGACAGTAAGAAATACTTTTTCAACCATTTTAACTAAAGGGATTGAGGAATTTGGATATATGGTGGAAGCAAGCTGACAGAACAATTATTTGACTTCTGCTTTCTCTGTGATGTACCAAGCAATGTCATCATTGATAGTGTATGGGAAAGTAGTTGGGGAGGATGTTTGAAATAGCCAATGTGGAGTTTAGGATAAAGAGTTTATTAGTAAACACAGAAGATTATCTAGGTAGCCCTGAGGCTCCAACTGAAGTTGGAGATGATGAATTTATAAGTGATATCCATCTGCACAAATGTGTGATTTTTTTCCAGCCATGCTTGTGTGTAAAAATGGGGTTGTAGACAGTTGTGTTGATCCAGGAGTGAGTTTTCCAGAAGAGTTCAGTGGATGGATAATGGAAAGGGAAGTTGAAGATAAGAGTAAAATTTGTGGAAGTGATAAACCATCCATCGAAACTAGAGATGGAATAAGCATGAAGGACCAACAGGTAAGGTTAAAAACAGGTCGGTAGGTGGGAATAAAGCACAATAGTGTTCAGATTGGGGTGAAAAGTCAACCCAGTAGCAGCTAGGGTTCATGTGAGCAGGGAATCTGAGGGGACAGTACCTCTGCAGTCATCAGGGCACAAACAAGGAGGGCTTCAGAATGGGTCAACAGCCTGGGCAAAGTCAGGCAATTGACCTACATACTGTGAGAAAAAGCAAATAAATATGTTAAAGGTAATGGGAGCTAAATTTCTCACTGTTAGAGAAGGGAAGCTAGAGGGAATCCTGTAATGCTGAATTTTAAGTATCAGTTAACTCAATGCTATTTCTCTACCTCTAGGTCTATCTATCTCTATATATTATCTATCTATCATCTATCTATCTATCTATCTATCTATCTATCTATCTATCTATCTATC
>JAKSZT010054497.1:913355-944789 GCA_026826555.1 Tolypeutes matacus | reverse complement strand
ATCTATCTATCTATCTATCTATCTATCTATCTATCTATCTATCTATCTATCTATCTATCTAAATATGTGTATCTCATGTAGACATATTTCCTAACTCTGTCCACCAAGAGGGCCTGGGAGCAGAAACACCTCAGTAGCAATGAGCACAACCCTCAGGTTTTGTTTTCTAAATACTACTCTCTACTTAAAGTAATGAGAGTTCTTTAGAGAAATTGCGTATTATAGCCTTGGGGCAGGGAAAAAACAAGGTGAGCCTGTAATATCCTGTGATGCCAAAAATCAGGGAAATGTGCAAAGTATGATGGGAGCATGTCAATTTCCCTACATATGATTCTTCTACTTGTTTTATTTGAACGTATAATTAGCACTATACTTGTTTAATATATGTCCCAGAGACTTAAATCTTCGGTGTGTTCATATGTCATATAATATAAGTTGAGCCCTGAAACTTAGCAGAGTTGCAGCCAACACCTGCTCTCCAGTTCATTGGACTCGCCCAAGACAACTAACAAAATGATGATGATGGACAATCCCCATCCACAAAAGCAAATTTTATCTACAACTACATGTAAAACAGTTCCTTCCATTTGCTCCATAATATCTAAGCCCCATCTCAATCCAAAGCAGAGTGGGCATCACCATCCTAAAATCCTCAAGATTGAGGAATGAACAAACATAAGGGGGGAATGTAACCACGAACCAAAGTAGACTTATAATTATTGTAGTAATGGAAGAACTTGTAATGTTGATATAAAGGCAGTGGTCACCAGAGATTCTGAGAAGACGGGGAAGGAAGAATAAGTGGAACATACGGCAATGTTAGGACATTGGAATTGTTCTGTATGATTTTGCAATGATGGATAGAGGCCATTATACATTTTGTCAAAAACTATAAAAGTGTGTGGTGCAAAGTGTAAACCATAATGTAAACTATAGACCATGGTTAGTAACAATGTTTCAATATTTGTTCATCAATTGTGGCAAATGTATGACACTCATGTAAGATGTTTTTAATAGGGAGAAATGTGAGAAGGGGAAGGGTGGAGTATATGGGAATCCCCTAAATTTTCGATATAACTTTTCTGTAATCTAAAACTTCTTTAAAAATAAAGTAAAACAAAAGACACAGAATCCAGTTTTAAGGGGCTTCCACTGGTAAAATCTGGAACAACTTGGACATCAAAATAAATAATGATAGTAACAGTTTATAAGCTCCTGAAAAAGGAATGCACGAGCCCACTCTGATATAAATAAATGAATATATAAAATACAAAGCTCTTCTTTTTTTTTCTAAAAGATGAAAGAAACACCATAAGTACTATAAACAAAGGCATAAAACAAGTGCTATAATTTTCTTTTTTTAAAACAATTTATTGAAGTATATCATTCATACATGAACATATATAAACTATAAGTGTTCAGTAAACATCGTGATCTTACAAAACATGCATAACATCATACAGGGCTCCCACACATCACCCCCCCACAAACACACTGCATTGTTGTGAAACATTTGTTAACAAATCATGAAAGAGCATCGTCAAAGTATTACTACTAACTATAGTCCGTATCTTCCTCCCCTACACATTTTTAAAAGGATTTATTTACTTATTTACTTTTATCCATTTTTACACCCCCCCCCCCGTTTTTGCTGTTTCTGTGTCCATTCTCTGGGCAACTCTCTGTGTCCATTTCCTGCCCTCTCTTCTCATCCTTCTCCTCCTGTCTTCACTGGGATTCAACCCTAGGAACCTCTGATGTGGGAGAGAGGCATCCTACCATCTGCGCCACCTTAGTTCCAGGTTTTTTGGCATGTCTCGCCTTGGCTTTCCCTTGTGTCACTCTCCTGTTATGTCATCATCTTGCTGCATGGCTCGCAGGGCCTGATGGCTCACCTACTCGCAGGGCCTGGAGGCACATCCCCGCACAGGGCCTGGTGGCCCACGCACCTTCTATATTTTTCTTTTTTAAATTTTTACTGGGAGGTCCCTGGGGTCGAACCCAGGTCCCTCCATATGGGAGACAGACACCAAACCACCTGGGCCACATCCGTCTTCCTCTTATATCTCTTAAGGTTGACCAAAGATATCCAAAGTTACAGTCTTTTCCCATACAGGATGGTCATATAATTAATCAGGCTTAGTTTATCACCAGCATTCTAAAAACCAGACCTAGGAAGAAAAACTAGGTCTGGGGACACATGCATGGTTTCTAATATAGCAAATGTTTAGCCTACCCTGATTATCACAAAATCAGGACAGCGAGAATATTTGTATACAAAGCTCTTCTTTACAGTATAATGCCAATTAATGAATGTAGAAGTTAGGATAAAATTAGAAAATTACCACTGGGCAACCATCATAGTAATAACTTAGTAAAAAAACATCAATGAATGCTAAAAATCTGAGTGAAAATGAAATGAAGAACAGTACATTTACATAGTTTTAAAGTACCTCCACACAAAATACTTATTAGTAAAAAAGAGAAAAGAAGAGCATTATGTGGAGAAACCCATCAGACATCACCTTAGTCAAGTGACCAAAATAACATGATCAGTGATGGAACAAATTGAGATTGTGTGCCACCTGATATGAGGCACTGAGGACACAGCACCGCTTCTGAGATATTCCTGCCAAAGGTGCATAATTTGAATCTAATTATGAGGAAACATCAGACCACCACAAATTGAGCAGCATTCTACAAAATAACTGGCTCGTAATCATTAAAAGTGCCAAGCTTAGGAAAGTCAAGGGAAGTCTAAAGAACTGTTCCAGTGGGAAGGAAACTAAAGAGATCTGACAGCATGATTCTTCCATGGATTCTTTTGCTATAAAGGATATTATTATTGGGACAATTAGAAAATTTTGATTGTTTTTCAATGGATGAAAGGTATATGCAATTTTCTTGGACTGTTTTTGGAACTTTTCTATAAGTTTGAAATTATTTCAAAATAAAAGTGAAAAAAAAGAAAACAAAGGGGTCAAGGTAGCAATCATGAAATTGAAAAAAGCTGTCATGGGAGTAACTGCATTACTGAGTACTGAGTAGCGATAGATGAGTGTAGTCAAAGAGTAGGATGCTTTAATTTATGATTTCATAGATGGGAGAGTTCTTCATTTTGACATTCTAGGGTGTTCAGGATTTATGGGAATGGGTGGCTGAAATGGAGTTGAGGTGAAGGTCATTGGAGATGAGAGGTCAAATAACTGATTGGCCAAGATGTTGGATGAGTCCTCTATATAGATGTTGAAATTTCCTAGAATGATGGCAAGATTTGGGATAGAGAAGACAACTGTAAATTAGTATGAAATTCTTTGGAGTATAAGAGAAGTGAGTGAAAAAATAGAATTCTAAACCTGAGTGGTATGATCCTCAAAGGAGCAGAGATTTTTACAGCAAGTTGGGGTGGAAGTGGCAGTGAGAAATGAAGACACCTTTCACAGCTCCTGATCCTGAGCTGAATCCACTACAGAGGCTTGAAGGAGACCCTTTGATGTAGAATATTTCCCAGGGCACAGAGCCAGTCAGGCAGAAAACTTGTGGAGAATGGTTGAAAGATCTCTGGAAGGGCAAACGGTATCCAGCACAGTATGAGATCTAGGAAACAGGATCCAACAACAGAGAGACATGAAAAGAAGCCCTAGCATGAGAGCTGCACAAGTAAGCCAGAGAACAACTCATCCGGATTTTGAGCAGGATGGATGGTTCCAGGAAAAAAACAAGTATTTTTAAAGATATGTTAGATGGACTTCGTCAAAATTTAAAAACTACACAGTGGAATATTATTCAGCTGTAAAAATGAATGAAGTTCTGATATATGCTACAAAATGGATGAACCTTGAAAACATTATGCTGAGTGAAATGAGCAAGGCATATAAGGACAAATACTGTATGATTCTATTTATATTAAATATCAATAAAAAGCAAATACATAGAGACAGAAAGTAGATTAGAGGTTGCCAGGGGCTGGGAGGAGGGGCAAGGAGGAGTTGTTACTTAGTGGGTACAGAATGCTTATAAATTTTAGAAATTCCAAGAAGAAAATAAAGAATAAAAAAAAATGAAGACAATCTTGAACGGTAAGAATAATTTGAGCTTTATACTAGCAAATGCCAAAAAAGAAAAAAATGAGAGAGAGATCTGTTGGAACATTTGAGAGGACTTGGTTATAGGGATATAGAAAATGAGTCAAATACAAATGAGACAATTATTAACTATTAACTCCAGGGAAAACAAAAACTTGTACAAGAAAGGAAATGAAATTAAAATACAATAGTTTGCTCAGAAGTGAATAGTCATAATAATGTAAAATTGTGGTATAACTAGATATGAAGACTTGAGGGAGGACAAGTGATCATTATCTTCCATATTAGGAGCTCAATAGATAATATATAAAATAGGCTCATGAAGATGCAGAAATATGAACACATAATTATAAACATGGAGGTAAATAACAGAAGAAACTGCTTGAAAAAGTTGAAAGTTGTCTTTAGGGAACAGGACTCAGGGATGGGGGTCCAGAGGACTGCTGTTTTATGTTATATGCCTTGTAGTTGTACAACTATTGTTGTGATAAAAATAGTTTTCACAAACGTGCAGGGAAATGTGGAGGGCATGATTCCATCAAATATATATATTTATCTTTGTGTGTATTTACTGCGGTGTGTGGTTTGTGTAAGGACAGAGAAAAGCATGGAAGGATTAATTCCAAATTGACACATACTGGGTGAAAATGAAGTGAGAAGGAGAGATGATCAACTTGCTTAAAATTCAACCTTGTGTTGTTTGACTCATTACAACAAATCACTATTTTGTAATTTAAGAAAACATAAAGAAAAACATTTAAAAATGGTTTCCATGAATTTTTCTCTGCCTCATGGTAATGAGTTTTCACTGAATATCTTTTTGCTAGGCATAACAAATTTTACTTAGAATTTTTTCCACTACCTTTTAGTTATGGCTGCCGCTTAACTACTTTCTAATTTCTCTCTGATAGAAAACATGGCTGAAACTCTTTTCTAGAAAGATCTGGCTTCTAAACAGATGATAGTGGATGTACAGAGTAGTTTCAGGACTTGGGGTAGGATATGTCACTATATAGCTTCTTTGGCCACCACAAGCCCATGATTTAAGACAGGTTTTCAGTTAGGCTCTTTTCCAACATATGGGTCAGGAACCATGGAGACTTCCATCCTGGGTCTGGTATTCTCTTCTCCAGCCTTATGTCTGTTTTGTGATACTTTTAACTAACATTGCCCAAATAGTCATCTAGTGTACAAAGGACCAAGTTAAAGAAAACAATAGCCCCTATTGATTGAGAACTAGGATGTATCAGGCACTGTATGCTATCCTATTATTCCTTGCAACAACTCTGTGAGCCAGACAGGATAAACATTTTCTCCATTAAACAGATGAAAAAACTGAGGCTCAGAGAAGTATAGTAACTTGCCTAAGCCCTGAAAAAGAGTGGTGGAGCAAGACACAGATCAAGGTCATTTCCAAACCATGTGTTGAGCTTTCCTTACCATAGTTTATTTCTTTTGGTGAAAACTGAAGTATGGAGAGTTGTGCCTTAACCAAGTTCACCCAGATATTAAGTAATAAAGCTCAGATTTGAATTCAGGTTCATCTGACCCCAGGATTGTCTATATTCTTAACCACTAATCATTATTTTCCTTAAACTAGCTTAAACTAGCAGAAACTGTTTGTCTAGGAAAAAAATATTCCCTTCAAAAGTGATATTCTTAGAGGTTTGTGTGTACACTTTTTCTTAGGGCCCACAAACTTTGAATGACCATTCTTTGCTAGGGTTTGGGACTTGCTAATTTCCCTAAATAAAAGAGAAACTTACCATGAGGTTAACATGCACCATAGAACCTCTGAGGCCCCACAAATATCATGGTTTATAGGGCAGTAGTGTTGCCTGAGTATGAGTGGCCTTGAGCTAAATTTACATTCTGCAATAGAAAGCCTTAAGTCATATTCTGTCAATGCCGAGGCATTAAAGTATTGTGACTATCCAGCTATCAGGTGGGTATTAATTGAGTAACAATTATCTACCTAATATTGCAACTGAATATGTAAGATAAATGCTACCAAAAAAACCAAGAAATATTTTAGGAAGACTGAAGTGGAGGCAGAGAAATCACCATGTTTTAGAAAGTCCATAGAAGACGCTTGATGGGGACTTTTGGCTTATGGAGCAAGTCTGCGAGGGAGGCATATAATCAACAGTGAAAAAATGGAGATGTGATAAAGAGTACCCGAGGTAATGGAAGGTATTATATTGGGATTCAGAACTTCCCTGTGACTCTATCTCTACCATACTATGTGATTTTTAATGTGTCACTTCCCTCACTCTAGACCTAAATTCCCTTCTCTATAAAGTGAGAATGTTGGACTAGAGCAATGAGTCTCAAATTTTAGTATGCATTGGAATTAACTATGATGTTTATTACAAAGGCTGCTTCCTGTGGCCCCGCTCAAAATGTACTGAATCAGAGTATCTAGGGGAGGGGGAAGAAATAGGTATTTTTTTTAAAGCTCCCCTGATGGTTCTGATGCATGTGGTTCTTGAACCACACTTTTGAGAAACTCTGGACTCCATGGTCTTTCCCAGCTCTAACATTCCAGGAAAGAATATCCAGATGGCACTAATAAGGATGAGATTGAAAGGAGAAGCAGGGGTTGAGGAAATGATTTCTCTCTTTCATTAATTCACCAAGACAGCAAATATTTATTCAGGGCTGACACTGTGCCTGTGGGAGACTTGTAGTCCAGTTTTTCCATATGCTTCCTTGATTTTGGTGACTTGGAAGGGAATTGGGGAATACTCATCTTACAAAGAGTAGTATCTTTTAATATCTGGAATACTGCTTAGTAATGTGTGTGGGAAATTAGAAATTGATATAAGAAGCTGTAAGATTATTCATACTAGCCAAAAAGTAGAAACAACCCAAATGTCTATCAATTGATGAATGGATAAATAAAATGTGATATATCCATACAGTGGAAGAATATTTGACAATAAAAAGAATGAAATGCTGATACATACTATAACATGGATGAAGCATTATGCTGAGTTAAAGCCAGACACGAAACACCACATATTATATTATTCCATTTATATGAAATATCCAGAACTGCTTAAGGCTGGTTGTGGCATTGGGAATGATAGATAACAGGTGCAAGGTTTCTTTTTGGGGTGATAAAAATGTTTAAAATTGATTGTGATGATGGTTGCATAACTTGTGTGAATATACTAAAAACCATTAAAGTGTACACTTTAAATGAATGAATTATATGGTATATGAATTATACTTTAATAAAGCTGTTATATGTATTTAAAAAGAAAAAAAGTGTGAGATTACTTGTTGCCTGTTTAAGAAGTTGGAAGAAGGTATTCCAACCCTTAATGTAAATGGGAAACCAAACCCATGCCGGATTTAGCAGAGTCTCTTTTTAATGCACATCCTTGTAAATCACAGTTGGTTTCTCATTTCAGGAGTCCATCCTGTGTGCTAGTTGGATGCTCTGAAGCAACTTGTTAGCTAGTATTATGTAAACCTTTGTTGTGTTTCCTTTAATTAAATTCAAGCATTTTTGTTCATTAACAAGCCATAGCAGCTGGAGTGGCTGCTCTTGGTCTTGTATAAATAGCAGCAGAGTGTGCATGCCTTGAAAGGAAGAGATGTCAAAATAAATAGTGTGACCCCAATGCAGTATAATTAGACAAAAAGTGGTGCTCGTCAGACTGAATAAAACCTTCCAAGTATGTCCTTTAAATTCCCTGTCTTCCTTGGGAACTAGTTCCCTCACTCCCACCTCAGGTAGTTTGGGGTCAGTTTTTACCATCTATTCTTTACTGTAGAATATAAAACTTTGTGTCAAGAGAGCTGACCATTAGTCTTTCTCTCTATTAGTCTCTCTCTCTCTTTTAGTATGCATTATTAAGAAGTGGCATCCCTTCAATTAGCACAGTATGTGGCACCTTTTTGGTTCTTAATGGGTGTTTATTTAATGAAAGAAGATCTTTTTTTTTCGGGACCTAGAGAGGCCCCTGTCTAGAGTCCTTCATGCAAATAGGATTCCTTGCTTGCTTTACAGGTCCAGAATGTTCCTGAAGCCCTTTACTACCTGCACATAGGCATGCACCACATGAATTTTCAAAAATCTAAATATTAATCACATGTCAAAACCTATTAACTAATAGCTGGTCTATAAACCATGTAAAAAGATTAGAACCATATAGGAAAGTATGAAAAAAAGAGAAAAAAATCTCTGTAGCATATAGTTTGAAATTTAATCAAATTCTACTCAGTTTCAATTCTCCTATCATTTTTTTTTTATTATGGGTAAAAATCAAAATTCTCACAATACATACAAACATTTGCAAAATGATATATAAATATATATAAATATATGTGTATTTGCTTACAAAAATGTTATATATATATATATATATATATATATATATATTTATTAGTCTTCACAATAAAAGCACTTCAGGGGACCCACACAGCAGCGAAAAAAATTGGCCTAACCACAAAAATGTGCCCAGCATTCTAAATAGCTTAGTACCTTCTTAATAAAGATCATAATTTGAAACTCTTACTCTATTTTTTTGTCTTTGCTTCCAAAATCTGTAACAAAATAAAATTGTATGTCTTGCAACTAATCAGAAATTGAAGCACAGAATCCCATTTGCTTTGTTTTGCAGAGCACGTGCTAGTTGCTAGTTATATTTGGAGATGAATAATTTAAAACACTTTTACATTTGTATAGCACCTTAAAAATTTTATAACACTTGAATGTAAAATATTTCATTTGAGCCTCAGAATAGCCCTTTGAAATAAGCAGAGCACGGTACTAAAATCATAGAACTACAGGGCTCAAAAGAACCTAAAGACAAGTTGTTTAACAGTCCACCCCACTTGGCATTGCTGAAACTGAGACAAAGAGAAGGTCAACTGCTGGCTCAAGGTGGTACTTCAAGTTTTCTCATGAGAGGCATTCACTTTATAAATGTCTAATGACACTCAGAGGTAGAAAATATTAGTGAAACCACTGCAGTGCTCAAGGTTGTCAGGGAAGGATTAGAACCTGGAAGTCCCTGCCTTGGGGTCCTAAGCATAGACTGCGCTTTCCTCAGTACCTTTTTTTTTTTTTTTTAGATGATACAGTTTAATAATTTTTATGATATTTACCATGTCCTGTGTCCATTACTGTAAGGTAATGAAAAACTTTCCCCATGACCACCAAACACCCCATTGGATCTTGACTGTTCCCTTCTCCCCAGCCCCCCAGGGCCCATGATACCACCCTTTCCCAACCCATGGAATGTAAAGATTCACAGTTACATGCCCTGGGAATTTGAACCTGCCCTTCCTAATCCACCCACCCCCCAGTGCTGCACCACCAAACCCAGGAACACCACCACTCATCTGCCCCATCCCCCAACATGCAACATCACTCTATCCCTTTACCATAGATTATGTCCATATGGGTGATGGCTCAAAGCCTGCTCTTCTCTTACTCTCCTTTGTTAACCTATCTTTCAGACAATGGTTCTCAGAGACTGCTCACTTTCCTCAGTTCAGATCAGTGAGGTCATATACTGTTGATCCTTCAGTGCCTGGCTTGCTTCACTCAACATAAGGTCTTCAAGATTCATCCACCTTATTCCATGTGTTAGCACTTTGTTCCTTCTTACAGCTGAGTAATATTCCATTGTATGTATGTACCACGTTTTGCTTATCCATTCGTCTGTTGATGGGCACCGGGGCTGATTCCAACTTTTGGCAATGGTGAACAATGCCGCTATGAACATTGGTGTGCATATATCTGTTTGTGTCTTTGCTTTCAGTTCTTCTGGGTATATACCCAGCAGTGGAATTGCTGGATCATACGGAAGATCTATTGTTAGTTTTCTGAGGAACCGCCAAACTGTCCTCCACAGTGGCTGGACCATACTACAGTCCCACCAGGAGTGGATGAGGGTTCCTATTCCTCCACATCCTCTCCAACATTTAGTGTCTCCTGTTTTTTTAATAGCTGCCATTCTGATGGGTGTAAGATGGTATCTCATTGTAGTTTTGATTTGCATTTCCCTGATAGCAAGCGATGCTGAGCATTTTTTCATGTGCTTTTTAGCCATTTGTATTTCTTCCTTGGAGAAGTGTCTTTTCAGGTCACTTGCCCATTTTTTAAATGGGTTGTTTGTCCTTTTATTTTCAAGGTGTAGGATTTCTTTATATATGCAGGATATTAGGCTCCTATCAGATATATGGTTGCCGAATATTTTTTCCCATTGGGTAGGCTGCCTTTTTATTTTCTTAATAACATCCTTTGAGCTGCAGAAGTTTTTCATTTTGATGAGATCCCATTTATCTATTTTTTCTCTTGCTGCTCGTGCTTTGGCTGTGAAGTTCATAAAACCATTTCCTATTACAAGGTCCTGTAGATGCTTCCCTACATTATCTTCCAAGGTCTTTATGGTTTTGGCTCTTATATTTAGACCTTTGATCCATCTTGATTTGATTTTTGTATAAGGTGTGAGATGGTATTCTTCTCTCATTCTTTTGGATATGGATATTCAGTTCTCCAAGCACCACTTGTTAAAGAGGCCACTCTCTCCCAACTGAGTGGGCTTCGCGGCCTTGTCAAATATCAAATGACTGTATATGCGAGGATCTATATCAGAACTCTCAATTCGGTTCCATTGGTCAGTAGGTCTATCCTTATGCCAGTTTTGATCACTGTAGCTTTGTAGTATGTTTTAAAGTCAGGTAGTGTGATACCTCCAACTTCATTTTTCTTTTTCAATATATCTTTGGCAATTCGGGGCCTCTTGCCTCTCCAAATATATTTTGTGGTTAGTTTTTCCAGTTCCTTAAAAAATATAGTGTTGACTTTATTGGGATTGCATTAAATCTGTAGATTAGTTTGGGTAGGATAGACATCTTGATGATATTTAGTCTTCCTATCCATGAACAGGGAATATTTTTCCATTTATTTAAGTCTTCTTTGATTTCCTTTAAAAGTGTTGTGTAGTTTTCTGTATATAAGTCCTTTACATCTTTAGTTAAATTTATTCCTAGGTATTTGATTCTTTTATTTACTATTGTAAATGGTATTTTTTTCCTGATTTCCTCCTCAGTTTGCTGGTTATTGGTGTACAGAAATGCTACTGATTTTTGAGCGTTGATCTTATACCCTGCAACATTACTGAACTCCTTTATAAGTTCTAGAAGCCTTGTTGTAGATTTCTCAAGGCTTTCTATATATAGGATCATGTCATCTACAAATAATGAAATTTTTACGTCGTCTTTTCCAATCTTAATGCCTTTTATGTCCTTTTCTTGTATCAGTGCTCGTGCAAGTACTTCTAAGACAATGTTAAATAGGAGTGGTGATAAAGTGGGCATCCTTGTCTTGTTCCCGATTTCAGAGGGAAGGCTTTTAGAATTTCACCATTGAAAATGATGTTAGCTTTGGGTTTTTCGTATACATCCTTTATCATTTTCAGAAAGTTTCCATCTATTCCTATCTTTTGTAGTGTTTTTATGAGGAAAGAGTGCTGTATTTTGTCGAATGCTTTTTCTGCATCTATAGAGATGATCATATGATTTTTTTCTTTCAATCTGTTTATGTGGTGTATTACATTGATTGATTTTCTTATATTGAACCATCCTTGCATACCTGGGATGAAATCCACTTGATCATGGTATATAATCCTTTTGATATGTTGTTGAATGCGATTAGCAAGTATTTTGTTAAGGATTTTAGCATCTAGGTTCATTAGAGAAATTGGTCTGTAATTTTCCTTTCTTGTGGTATCTTTATTTGGTTTTGGTATTAGGGTAATGTTGGCATCATAGAATGAGTTAGGTAGTATTCCTTCTACTTCTATTTTTTGGAAGAGCTTAAGTAGAATTGGTGTTAGCTCTTTCCGGAATGTTTGGTAGAATTCAGCTGTGAAGCCATCTGGTCCTGGACTCTTCTTAGTTGGGAGGTTTTTAATGACTGATTCTATCTCTTTACTTGTAATTGGGCTGTTGAGTTCATCTATTTCTTCTTTCTTCAATGTCGGCTGTTTGTGGGTTTCTAGAAACTTGTCCATTTCCTCTAAATTGTCATTCTTTGTTAGCATATAATTTTTCAAATTATCCTCTTATGATACTCTTTATTTCTGTGGGGTCAGTAGTGATATCAACTTGCTCATTCCTTATTTTATGTATTTGCATCTGTTCTCTCTTTTTCTTTGTTAGTCTGGCTAAGGGTTTGTCAATTTTGTTGATATTCTCGAAGAACCAGCTTTTGGTTTTGTTTATTGTTTACAGTGCTTTCTTTCTTTTTTTTTTTTTTCCACCTCATTGTTATAATTTCTTGCATTGCAAGAATCACCATATGTGAGCAAGAGAATACCATCAAGTCCACTCTAGTCCATAGTTCTTCCCCCAATCCAGAGGCGACTGGGATGGTGATGTCCACTCCAACTCCAAGTGAGAGAGGGCTTATATCCCATGGATATGGTGGGTGGGATGATCCTGCCTGCAGATGCAGGCCCTCTCCATTCCCTGGGATGGCCATTTCCCATCGTTGTCTCCTCACCAGGTGACTTGGATGAGTCCATTGAGCTGTAGGGTAGGAATTGCAGCTCCACCTAGATTTCATGCACACCTGGCACATAGGTAGGCGGGAGGCTCCAGTCTCTGGAAGTATACCTAAGAAACTCCAGCATCACATGTAGGTTTGAATAGAAGGGACTGGTGAACCATGTGCAGGGAGGACTTATTTGAGTCTAATTCTGTCACTCTCAGGAGCACAGATTCCAAAATAGAACCCACTGATAAGGCATCAGTCTCTGGGGCTATCCCCCCTTATACAAGACCAGGGTGTCTCTGGAGCTCTCAGGAACCCCACTGAGTGGGGTGATAGGCACTTAGATGTTCTATGAGCTCCTACTGAGGTGTGCGTAAGAGTTACCAGGGAGGCATATCCCCGGGAGTCATGTCCCACGTTGCTCAAATGTGGCCTCTCTCTAAGCCAAACTCAGCATATGATTGCATTACCTTCCAGTGCTTTCTTATTCTCTATTTCGTTTAGTTCTGCTCTAATCTTGGTTATTTCCTGTTTTCTACTTCCTTGAGGTTTAGTTTGTTGTTGTTTTTCCAATTCCTCCAAGTGTGCAGTTAGGTCTTCAATTTTTGCTCTTTCTTCTTTTGTAATATATGAATTTATGGCTATGAACTTCACTCTCAGGACTGTTTTCGCTGCATCCCATAGGTTTTGATATGTTGTGTTGTTGTTTTCATTAGTTTAAGGTAGTTACTGATTTCTTTTGAAATTTCCTCTTTGACCCACTGTTTGTCTAAGAGTGTGTTGTTTAACTTCCATATCCTTGTGCCTAACCTGTTTCTCTGGCCCTTATTGATTTCCAACTTCATTCCGTTGTGGTCAGAGAAATTACTTTGTATAATCTCAATCTTTCTGAATTCATTGAGTGTTGTTTTGTGGCCTAGCATGTGGTCTATTTTGGAGTATGTTCCATGTGCACTGGAGAAGAATGTCAATCCCACTGTATTTGGGTGTAGCGTTCTGTATATGTCTATTAAGTCCAAGTCTTCTAATGTATTGTTGAGTGCCTTAGTTTCTTGATTGATTCTCTGCCTAGATGTTCTGTCTAATGATGATAGTGGTGTGTTGAAGTCCTCTGCTATAATTGTAGAGGCATTTATTTCTCCTCTTAGTTTTTCCAGAGTTTGCTGCACGTATTTTGAGGCACCTCGATTAGGTGCGTAAATGTTGATGATTGTTCTCTCTTCTTAAGAGATTACTCCTTTTACTAATATGTCGTGTCCATCTTTGTCTCTTACAATAGTTTTGCATTTAAAGTCTATTTTGTCTGATATTAGAATAGCTACTCCTGCCCTTTTTTGGCTATTGTTAGCTTGTGAAATGATTTTCCAGCCATTCACTTTCAGCCTCCTTGAATCCCTGGGCCGAAGGTGGGTTTCTTGTAGACAGCATATAGATGGATCATATTTTCTTATCCATTCTGCCAATCTGTGTCTTTTGATTGGTGAATTTAATCCATTAACATTCAGTGTTATTACTCGTAACGATTTTCTTACTTCAGCCATTTTTTCTTTGGGTTAATGTATGTCATATGTTGTTTTGTTTCTCTTTTTGACTTTTCCGTTGTTTTTAAACTCTCCTCCAACTCTCTCTCCCTTGTTTTTTCCTTTCAACTTGTAGAGATTCCTTTAGTATTTCTTGAAGTGCTGGTTTCTTCTTGGCATACTCTCTTAATTGCTGTTTATCTGTGAATATTTTGAACTCTCCATCATTTTTGAATGCCAATTTTGCTGGATAGAGAATTCGTGGCTGGAAGTTTTTTTCTTTTAGTGTTTTGACTATGTCATACCACTGTCTTCTTGCCTCCATGGTTTCAGCTGAGAAATTAGCACTTAATCTTATTGTGCTTCCCTTGTATGTGATGGTTCTCTTTTCTCTTGCTGCCTTGAGTATTTTCTCTTTGTCTTAAGCATTGGACATTTCAACAAGTATATGTCTTGGAGTTGGCCTGTTGGGATTTATACTATTTGGGGTGCGCTGTGCTTCCTGGATCTGCACATCCATCTCTCTCAATAGAGTTGGGAAGTTTTCCGCCATTATTTCCTACAATACTCCTTCTGTTCCCTTTCCCTTCTCTTCTCCTTCTGGGATGCCCATAATGCGTATGTTTTTGCGTTTTGTATTATCGGTTAATTCCCTCAGACCATGCTGGATTTTTTCTATCTTTTTGTCTATCTGTTCTACAATCTCTTTGATTTCAGCTGTATTGTCTTCCATATCACTAATTCTTTCCTCTGCCTGTTCAAATCTGCTGCCATGTGAGTCCAGCGTCTTTTTCATTTCTTGACTTGTGCCTTTGTTCACCATCATATCCATTACCTTTTTAGGTGTGTTAGCTATTTCTTCAGTATGTTCTCCCAGTGTCTTCTTTATATCCTTAATCTCTTCCTTCAGTTCTTTAAGTTGGTCCATGATATTTGTTTGGATAGCTTTGATTAGTTGTTCTATGTTCTGCATTGCTTCCTGGTTTTTATTTTGTGCATTGGACTGGTCCATGTTTTCCAGTTTCTCAGAGTCATTTGTATTTTTTTGTTGCCCTCTGGTCATCATATTATTTTTATGGGTTTGTTCAGTTGATTAGCTTTTCTCTATGCTCTAAAATTTTATTTAGCTGTTGGTTCTGCGTGTGAGTTAAGTTTTCTCTTTGGCAGTTTTTCTTCTTATTTTATTTCCTTGCTTTTTTCTATGTTCCCTGGGTCCTGAAGCCTCACCTTCCCACGGAGCCTTGTCCTGGCCCTTGCCCATTTCCCACGGTGGCTGGCGTCCAGAGTAGCAGCATGGATGAGGACTGGGCGCTAGGCGGGAGGAGGAGCACGGCCAGGGGTTGGTCGCTGGCCGGGCGCCTGGCCCGATGAGGATCACAGACACAGGTTGGGCGCTGGGCGGGGTGAGGCGTCACTCAGTACCTTTTATACACATCATGTTGACTCTTTCCTATCATTGACTTTACTATAATCTTCTAAATATATATACCTTCTGCAGTCTCCAAAGCAGTTAAACCCCCATCGGTGGACTTAAATTTCTTGTTCTGACAATCTTTTTTTTATGTTGCCTTCAGAATTTCTGGTTGCCTGAGGTGCCATATTGATTAAGCTACATTATGGAGAACTAAATATATGTAAAATATTATATGGCTCTCCTACTGAACACAAAACTGTAAATTAATGGATCTCTCTTGTTGACATCATAAAGTATACAGGCTTTAAGTACAACTGTAATGTTCTTTGCAGGACCATATATTTTACTTGTAATGTCTATAAAATGAATGGTTTTCAAATGTAAAAGCTGTGACAAAACAGGAGTGTTTACACAGTGGGAGAAGGATGACAGTGAGTACATGCATCTGAGAGGCCAGAGATGGCTGGGGGAAAGAAATAATAAGATGGACCAGTAGTAGAACAAACTTAACTGTGGAAGTCACGGCGAGATTTAATCAAGACATCAATCTTGAATATGGTTAGAGGTGATATAAGCATGATTTTTACTGTTTGTTTTTTCCTGTTAGTGTTATTTTGTCTCTAAGTGCTATAAGATATAACTGGAAATGTGGCAGAAGAGTGGAGCCAGGTAATTTGGGAGATGAATTAGGAGTCCCATACATGAGAAGGCATTTGTAAGTCTGATTTAAATTGGGCTGAATGTAGCACAGAGCAAGTCCTAGTTTGAGAAAAGTGGCTAAAATAGATTGGTGTACATGTTTTTTTCTCTTACTCCTTTGGCTCCTCTCCCCTTGCCCCACAACATAACCCCAGTAGATTGTTCTGCCTTTAAAATAACTCTCCTTCCACGACACCACCCTAAGTTTCAATAAACAAGTTTCTCAGGTCAGAATTATAAGAAATGTTGTTTCAGTCCATCCAAATTTGCATTGTATATGGCTCCTCCCAGTTCTGAAAGTATTGTTACTAAACCAACCTGCTATTAAAAATGTGAAATTTCATCTCCTGCAGTAGTTAGCTGTGAGATCACAAGCAACTTATCTCAGCACCCACAAGAATTTTCTCTGGGCTGTAAAGTCAAGCATCTTGGTTATCATGTAAGCATTAATTTTTAATGCTTTAATTTGAACAAAAGCAATTTTGTTGTTTGTGAAGGCCTCCCACTTCTTTTGCTTTGGAAAAAAACCTGGAGTTCTGAGTCCAAGCTTTTTCCTTTCTTAATTCTAAAAGCAATTTTCTCAGCTTTTCTCCCTCCTGAGTAGGACTGAAAATATTTGACTAAGAACCTTGTGCACCTCTTCATGTTTTAGTTGCTCTTCTCTTCATTCATTTGTTAATCCTTCTTATGTTGTTGAAAAGCAGGTCCCCAATTCTGAACACAGTGAAGGGAAGAGCAGTATCCTTCTGAGTTATGCAAGCCTTGCCATGTGAGAGGATCAGAACACTTTTAAGATGTGGGGATCCGGAAGACCCAAATTAAGTCTCAAGGGCAGGGGAACTCAATCAGGGATGCACCTTCCTAGTATCACTCCTTCCTAGCTCTGTGACTAGTCACTTAACTTCTATGAGCCTGTCCAAGTTACAATATATGCAAAATGAGGGCAATAATAGTACCTACTCAAAGGGTTGTTATGAGAAGTAAATGAAGTGATGCATATAAAGGGTTTAGGACAGTATCTGGGTTTGCTATCAGCATATTAGCTGTCTTCTACCACCACCACCACAGATACTCAGGACTATCTCCAGAATTCATTTAGATTCAATAGGCCTTGGGCTATGACATAGGCTTGCACATTTTAAGAAAGCTCCTTGGGGCATTCTGATGCCTACCACTTAGTTAAGACATACTGATCTAGGAAGTGATTCTCAAACTTTAATGTATATTTGAGTCAACTGGGGAAGAGGGTTATTAAAATTAAATTCCCAGCCTTACCCCTAGAAATTGTGGTACTCTACAACAGGTGGTGGGGGCCCAAGAAAGTGCATTTTAACTAGTACTCCAGTTGGTTTTGATGCAGGTGGTCTGCAGAGCATTCTTTGGGAAAGACAACTATAGAGGATTCACATTGTATTGTTGGTATGGCCCATGCCATACCAGGTGAAGCTGCTGACTTACTTCCAGTGGGAAAGAAGGCATGAGCTATTTAAGTGGTTTTCTAGTTATGATAATGGGTTTGTACACATATGCATATTCTACATCTTGACCAAGGGTATGTAGTTGCAACATGACTGTAGTGGGTAGAGTCTGTAGATATATAAATAAGAAAAGCTAATTAACCACAGGGGAAGAGAATCTTTGACAATGAAACCCATATCTTTGACCCTCGGATTATTAGCAATGTGGCCTAACCAACTGAGTTTACTATCCAATAGCTGCAAGAAAACCGTAGGAAGAAGGAAGCAAGATCGCTTTGTACTAGGCATTCATTATGTACTGGTGCTTATAAGTCTAGTGATTTATTTATTTTTAGTGGCATAATGCTTTATTTGATCACTTTAAAAGAAATTTCCATTCTATCATACCTAAAAAGA
Source organism: Tolypeutes matacus (assembly GCA_026826555.1). Lineage (NCBI taxonomy): Eukaryota > Metazoa > Chordata > Mammalia > Cingulata > Chlamyphoridae > Tolypeutes > Tolypeutes matacus. Next base: position 926,679 of record JAKSZT010054497.1, on the reverse strand, counting down.
GAAAAATGAGGACTTTGAGGAATTTTGAATTCTCATTTCTTCGTAGCTCATGCTGCACAACATCTGGCTCTCCACTGATTGTGGAAATGGACCTTTACATTCATAATGATTATTTAGGTTTCTGTAGCATTTTGAAAGCTCACTAACCACTAAGGTTAAACATAATGCCCCCCCACTCATTTTTAAGAGTCTTATCTTTTCCAATTTTTGGGCCCTGTTCCTTTTCAGGTCAGTGGGACCACCCCTGAACTTTCTGAAGAGTGTGTAAAAGACAACAGTTTGTAGAGTTATTTATCCTCCAGTTTTGCTTTCTTGTAGTCCAGGCCATATCCAGGATCAGCCTTGGAATTGGTGCTAAGAATTGAAAATTAGGGCAGAGCACCCACAAAAGTTCATCTTTTTGAAATCCAGCACAAATCTCCAGTCTTATACTTACTTTTGGAACCTAGAATCCTAAATTGTCTTTGATGTAGATGAATTTTGTTCGTGATCTGGTTTTTCAAGTGCTTCAGAAAAATTGTCTTTAGATGTTTAGAGAGTTAACTCTTGCTTTTATAAGGTTATCCATTTGGAATAGTATACCAAGCAAAGTTCATTAACCTAAATGAGATTAATGATACATAGCTTTGTGAGGACAAGCAAATACGTTATTTGCCTGTAGGTTTCTGCAAAGCCCAGGGGGACTTGAAGTCTAAATATTCTTCACTTGTGGCTCTCAGATAAAGCTGGGAACCTTGTTGTCTCAAATGCCTGAACATCTGCTTTGGGGCAAACCACATTTCTTTAAGTATACATGCAATTTGAGTCTTAAGAAGAGAAAAAATTATATCCAAGACATGATTTCTATAAATAGAGAAGAAAGGTTATTTAGTTTCTTCATGTTTTAATGGTGTGAATATATAGCTGTCCACAGTCTGCCTTTTTAAGGAATTGAGAAAATCCTCCAACGGTAGTTTTATATTTTTGTGCCATTTAAATATAACCTATCTCTTAATGCCACTTCATTTTATGAAGTCTTTTTCTACTTTGTGATATGTTTTCTTTTATTTAAATTACTAGTAAATACTGTATGTTATGGGTAAAGACTCAAAAGTGGCTAGTATCTTCAGCAAAGACAAACCATTAGCAATTATATGAACCAGGATTTGGCATATAGGGTAAAAGATTTAAATTTTTAAAAAATGTTGCAAAAAAAGTGACAACTTGATACACTTTATGTTGTGAAAGTGAACTACCTGTGTGCCTTACGCTGAGATGTGTTATCAGATTCAGCCTTTGTTCCTAGAGTGGAATAAAAGGCTCAGTGATATTTTAACAAGTTATCATTTGCTCACTGACACTAATGAAGGCAGGAGACTTTAGTAAAAACAAATTGTTAGCATTGACAATAGTTAGAAGAGTAATCTCTAATTAATATACTAGACACCCTTCCCACCAGTATTAGCTTGAGTTGGCTTTTTATCCTTGACATATTTATCAGAGTAGTTTTGAATATTTTACCACTAGGCTTTTGATAATATTCTTTTTTAAAAACCACCATTTCTTGTATGAATGAACATATTGTTCTTATCTAGACTAAGCATTCTCAAAAAGATGATGGGAGTTCTAAATCTCATCCTCCCTTTACCATGTAAAGAGAATCAAACTTTGGACCAGCAATAATCAGGGAAGAGATGCAAGTCCATTTTCTTTTTTTCTTTCTTTCTTTCTTTTTTTTTTTTTTAGTGCAGCACATATCAAGAGAGATAAACTATGATTAGAATTTTAGTATGATCAGGGGTATCAAAAGATTGCTGGGCCATGGGTCAAGTTACTTCCAGGCTAGACTGGCCTCTGTCACTGACTATTAGTCAGCCCAAAAGGGTGCTGATGCAAAGTACCAGAAATCTGTTAGCTTTTATAAAGGGTATTTATTTGGGGTAGAAGCTTATAGTCACAAGGCCCTAAAGAGTACAACTCAAGGTTACTTCCTTACCCAAAGTCTGTTGCCACGTGTTGAAGCAAGATGGCGGGTGATGTCTGTGGGGGCTCAGCCTTCCTCTCTCTCTTAAGGCTCTGTGGTCCCAGCCTCTCCTCATCTCAGCTGTAGGTTGGCATAAGGCTAGTCATTCTCCCCGGGGATTGTTTCTTTCTGGGATCAGCTGCTCTGTTCTCTTCACAAGCTCACCTGTAGAATATCAGGCTCATCTCTCTTCCTGGGGCTGCAGGATCCTCTGTGCATCTTCTCTGTGTCTGCTTCTATATACATTTTACTTCCGTGTGAGAGTCTGTTTCATCCACAAGAGCCTGGGACTCAACGCTGAGTCGCACTCTAATGACTTGGTTGAATAGAGCCCTAATCTTGACATAATTTAATCAAACATCTCAGCTGAATCTAATACAAGCAAAGGGTTTTCAGGCCAGAGGAACCGACCAGTTTACAAACACAATCCGATATCCAATTTTGGAATTCATAAACAATACCAAACTGCTACATTGACAAGCTATATGACCTCACACAGATATTTTTTGGCCTCAGTTTTCTGACTATTTTGCAAGAGAGATGGATTCTTCTACATGACTACTTAGGCTCTCTACAGTTGTAAAAGCCCATGATTCTGTGATTTAAATGGCTAATTATGAGATAGTTCCACTCCCACAATTTGTTCATGCCTACTCCCTCTAATCCCATTGAGTCTCCTCTGTACACAGGTGATGAAACACATTGACTTCTCTTCTGGAAAATAGTCCCAGACCAGGAAATTTCCCATAATTCCAATGATTTCTAAGAATACAGTACTCTTCTGCATCCCTTTACAAGGAAAGGCACACAAAAAAAGGCAAATAAGTATATTCTACAAATTATTTGGCAAGTGCCTGGAATTATTTTGACCTAAGTGGAAAACTTCTTATTTTATTTCATTTCATCTCTACTTTCTGAATTGAGAGAATCTTTTTATCTGCTTCCTTTCCTTTGACTTTGCATTTACTGTTCAGATAAATACAAGTGGTACTAGCATTGGCCTAGCATTAAATAGCCATGGAGGAGAGGCTTGCACATCTACCATCTGCCCCCCCCAACAACAAAAATATAGAAACACAAAAGGAACAAGTACGACTGTAAACCCCTGTGACCCTCCTCGCATGCATACATAATATAGTAGCCTTTCAGATTACTGGTTTCCACATTTGTCCTAGATGTAAATCACAACTCATTTCTATACAAATAATACTTGTAAATAAGCTGTATAAAATACTTGCCAAGCTACAATGAAGCTGTCCCTGGAAGTGACAACTTGCTGTCATGAATGATGAAATAGCCTTTGTGAAAAAGGTAATTGTGTTGATTGTAGAAAAAGAAATGAGCCTTCCTAGGTTTCTTACTTTTGTGGTTTTTTTAAACAAGGAAGCTCCCTAACCAGTGATTTTAGGCTATATAGTTCATTTCAACTTTCATTTACAGTTGTCTTTGTTGTAGGGAGAAAAACATTTTAATCAGTTTCTGCATGAAGGTCAGATAACACTGTGAACAAAAGTAATTTCTTTATGATAATATCAAAACAGGAGCATTGCTGCACTTAAATTATGAAGCATGTTTCCCTTATCTGCAATATGATTGTATGTATGACTTAATAGAATCTGGGAATATATCTTATTTATACTACTGGTAAACTCAAGAAATTCTCTTCCCTTCAAGGCCTGAAGTCCAGATATTGGCTTAGACTGAGACCAGATGATATAATGGCTTAGGATATAAATTATTTTTAAAGGAGGCATGGGAATTATTTTAGGTATTTGGAGATTTGTCTGATAAACTAAAGGAGTATTGATATCTTCTCTCCTTACAAGGTGTCATATGATTTTTAAAATGCTCCAATATGTGTGTAAGTGTGAATTATTTAAGGTAATGCAGTGGGGTATAAAGTATTCATAATCACAAATGTAATTTTTATCTGACTTTGGAGTGCAAGAAGGCACACATTTATTAAACATATATAATCACACATATTCTGAACTGCTGTACATATATGTCATATCATTTGCCTGCAATGGGATATTTGAGATTATCTAATCTCAGATGATGGAGAATTGATTGTAATCACAAATGCAGGCTAGTGACTGAGTACCCTTCAGGAATATGGTGTAGGGCAAGGTGCTGTACAGTGATAATTCAACACATACACGCACTCACACACACACCTTCATATTCCCCAATGCTATTTCTGGTTTAACATTTTGAGAAGTTCTACCAATTTAGGTTCCACATTAAAGCACGAGAAGAGTTCAGATTTGCTCATGATGTCACAGAAATTGTGAGACTTCTAATAATTTAGCCTAGAAAACTTTTATTCCATCCCACTCTTACACTGTTACTGCAAGGCATTTCCCTAGACCCTAGAATTCTTCTGCATATGTTTATGAATCTATACATGTTTCTAGGGAAAAGAAACATTGAAAGTTCCTATTTGGAAAGTCTCCTTTTGACTACATAGTTCATTAATGGGAATATTGGAGAAAAATAATATTTAATCTTTCATGAGCACTTCTAGGCTTATGAAGAGAGGAAAGAATATTTGAATGTTCTTCCACCACTGAAATATACTGTAGCAATCAGGTAAATACCATCTTCTATGATATCTAAAAATGATGCAGAGACTTATTACAGCAATTTCATATGGGGTCTGGGAACCATATTGGTTAGAAGAAAGAATTATCTAGTAATGTAAGCCAAAATATTAACTGTCCTTAATATCTAGTTGAAATCCCTAAAAAGCAGAATTACTGTCTTTCAGCATGTTCAGGGCTGTTGATTTGGGGAAATTATAATAGTGGTATGTGTGTGTGTATCTATCTATCTATCTATCTATCTATCTATCTATCTATTTATAATATTATATCACCAAGCCCCTGGGCCACTTCACCTCAGAGCTTCTTGATCTCATTTGACCAAATAACAATTTAAACTCTTCTAGTGAAGAGTTTCATTCAATGGTGCAACTCTGAATCCCAGGAACAGGGATATAGCCAGTACCAAAGTATGCTGAGCACCCTTTCTCAATGTGAATTTTTGATGTGCAAAACCTTGTTGGTCAATGATAGGAGTCTCAGAGAATGGAAAAATTATGAGAAAATTTACAAAGAAATAGAATGTAGCATTGCTGGAGCACATGAACAAATTGCTGAGTGCAAGAAGGAGCTTCTTCAAGCAAAATGATTACGAAAAAAATCACCAAAAAATATGATGCTTGGGGAAAAGTGATCCAGCATTATCCAGACCAGCATGAGGCATTGAAGGAACTAGAGCCTCTGGGGAAAGAGCTGGAGCATCTTTCACAGATTAAAGAAAGCCTTGAAGGTATGATAGAATTGAGATGGAAACAGTTACATGCGCTTCTTAGCTCCATCCAGAACATTAGCACAGTTTGGAAAATGAGGAAAAACTCTCAGAGTTGGAGGAAGCTGAAGACAATAGCATGGAAACATCTTCCTCCAGAGACAGGCTGATTGCTCACCATTCCCAAGAATATTGAAACACCTACATGATCTTTGTGTACTTAGCATTGGTCATGCTCTGGAGATATTTCAAGATATTTCTGCAGTAAATAAATGATTGGCTTTACATATTAAAGCATATTTCATTCCTATTTCTTCATGCAATGGAATGTGGGTTTTGTATAGATTTGGTTTTATTAAAATATTTTTTATTCCTAATCTTTGAAGGGAGGAAGCAATACTGAAAAATATTTAATAAAGCGTTTTCAATCACGAATAAAAATAGTAAAAAGGAATTGGTAGGGGAGTGGATGTAACTCAAGTGATTGAGGGCCTGCTTCCCAAGTAGGAGGTCCCAGGTTCCATCCCCGGTACCTCTTTAAAACAGAAGGAAACAAAAGACAAAAAGAGAACAGAACAAAACAAACAAAAAAAGGAATATGGTAGAATGAAGAAACACTTTAAAACATTTTCATCTCTACTTCAAGGATCAAATATAATGATTTAAAAATATATTGGGAGAGGGGAAAAACAGTGCTAAAAAGAGCACTAAATGTCTCCAAAAACCTGGATTCCTTCAATAAGCAGTTGAGTGCACTTAAGAAAACCACCTAAAATTTTCAACCTCAACTTCATTGTCTATAAAATTAAATGAGAAACTAAAATTATGTGAGGGATTGTATTAGTCTCCTACTTGAGCTATCTGCCTCTGGGCTCTGCTCCCTCCCCTACAGTTTGCTTCCCTACTGCCAAAACAAACAAACAAACATACAATCTGACCATTTAATCCCCTTCCAATGCCTGTTCCAAGTTGCTCACTATAGCTCCTTCCCTTTCAGCTTCATTTCCCACCACTCTCCCACACCCATTTTAAGCTCCAGCTATACCAAATGATTTGACATTTTCTAAGCATGTAGTGCTGTTTTACCCCTTCATTCATCTGTACATGTGCTATTGTTCCCCTATGTGGATGATCCTTCAACAGAGTCCCCCACCCAAGGATTCTTGGAAATTTCCACTGGTCTTTTAAATCACAGCTCAGATGAATGCTCCCAGGTGAAGTCTTTTCTGTCTACCATTGGCCCCATTCCCTCCTCTGGGCTACTTTTGTGTTTTTTCATACTTCTATTATTGTATTTATTTCAATATAGTATAAAATATTTATTTCTTATCTGTCTCCCCTGTGAAGTCCTTCCACAAATACTTACAACACACTGATTTTTGTGCCAGGCACTGTTCTAGCCTCAGAGGTATACTGAACAAAACAGAGAAGAATACCTGTCCTTATGGAGCTTCCATGTCTCATTCATTTTTAAAAATACAATAAATTTTATTTTTAAAGAGGTTTTAGATTACAGAAAAGTTACATTGAAAGTATGAGGGGATTCCCATGTATCCCCTCCATCTCCCACATCATCCCCTAATTTTTAAAAAATGTAGCAGTACAATTTATTGTGATGTATCTGTAAAATCCACTTATTAATAAAATGCACATTTACAAAATGACTCACTTGTGGTAAGGACTAACCTACCTTAAGTAATAATTTAAAAAATAAAACCATCATTGTGACATTTATCAGTACTTCACACAGCTAACAAATGCTGATGGAGGCAACTACCATTGTTATAACTTCTTTAAAGCTGAAAATTTAAGCACAAATCAGAATTAAGAGAAATTCAGAATGTTCACATTTGCATGCATTTTTGGCTGAACTTTCAAAGATTCCACATATAACAAAACCACAACTTTGACTAAAAATGAATAAAAACATTTAAGCCTTGTGACAAACTTACTCTACAGAAGCAAGGAAAACAGAGTGAATAGTAACAGCACTTTATTTCTAGGAAAGAAAGCAATCACTTATTTCCTTTATCATAAAACGAAAGTCAAAGAGTCAACATTTTAATAACACTGACCAAGTTATCTACTATTCAAGAATTTGCTTTTCAAGTTGTGTCTTTAAAACGTACCCATCCATATATTTGGATTAAATAAAATTTATACATCAAAGACATTTTACTCAGAATTCTAATCTTAAGTATAAACCATAACTTATCAAAGCATAGTGCAAACACTATACAATAATGTTACCATTTAGATTTATATGCTTCATCTGAAAAACTTATCCTACAAAGAGTTTTGCCCTGTTTCTCCAGAATAAGTGTCCCAATGTCTGAAGCTTTAAATGATAATAAAAAAAGATTCAAATAATTCATGCTATGCATTTTCCTTTATCCGGTTTTGATAAAAACAGAGCCATCTGGTGTTGGAACACCATCTTCCTCCTCAGTTACAGTTTCTACAGTCCCAGAAACAGACACAATAACCATTGTTTTATTTGTTGAAGCTGTCTTCTGTTTCTCATCAATAGCTGTACAAACATCAACAATCTCATCACCTTCAAAGTCATAGTCAGGAATTGACTTTGGTGAGAAATCTGTTACTTCTGTTAATGAATCACTTTTTTTAATCCTCTGTGCCACTTTCTGCTGCTCCTGGAGAGTTATTGCCCAAGAAAAATCTTCTTTCCATATTCAGGGTTAATTGGATAGATGCGAAGGGCTACTTGATAACTTCAGATTGCTTCATCCATTTTGTTCATGGGCTCTCTGTTGTCATATCGTTCTATTGTCTGTCTTCTTATCCTTTAGTTTGCCCTTCCTAATAATCTTCATTTCTAAACTCTTCTCCAAATCACTTACCCTTGTTTTTTCCTTTCAGGCTGCAGCACACCGTTTAGTATCTCTTGCAAAGCTGGTCTTTTGGGAACATATTCCATCAGTTTTTGTTTGTCTGTGAAGACTTTGAACTCACCCTCATTTTTGAAGGAAAGCTTTGCTGCACACAGAATTCTTGGCTGGCGGTTTTTCTCTTTCAGTACTTTAAATACATCATACCACTTTCTTTTTTTTTTTTTTTTTTTGTGACATTAATATATTTGATATCCATACATGCAAAAATTATACAAAAGTAATGCCAAAATTACTGTGATTGCAGATTCAGAACTTTATATGTCATAACAAGTTTAATCCAAATCATGTTCACATACCACTTTCTTCTCTCCTCCATGGTTTCTGATGAGAGTCGGCACTTAATCTTGTTGAGTTTCTCTTGTATGTGATGCTTTGCTTTTCTCTTGCCGCTTTCAGAATCCTCTATCTCTGACATTTGTCCTTCTGAATAGTAGGTGTCTCAGGGTAGGTCTATTCAGATTTATTTTGTTTGGGGTGCATTGTCCCTTTTCGATATTGATATTTATGTCTTTCATAAGGGTTGGGATGTTCTCGGTCGTTATTTCCTCAAATATTCTTTCTGCCCTTTTACCATTCTCTTCTCCTTCTGGGACACCAATAATGTGAATGTTTGTGCATTTTACATTGTCATTCAATTCCCTGAGACTCCATTCCATTTTTTCCATTCTCTACTCTTTCTGTTCTCCTGTCTTTTCCAGTTCAGATGCTCTGTCTTTTAAATCACTAATTCTGTCTTGAAGCAATTCAAATCTGCTCTTATGTCCTCTAATGTATTTTTAATCTTTCATTCCCATAAGGTCTGTTACTTTTCTTTGTAGGCTTTCAAAACTGTTTTTTATCCTCTCCCAGTGTCTTCTTTATATCCTTTATTTCTTCAGTCATATTTTCTTTAAATTCTTTGAAGTGATTTAGGAGAGTTGTATGATTATCACTGACTAATTATATTAAATCCTGTATCTCTTCAGGATATTTGGCTTGTTCTTTTGACTGGGCCATCTCTTCCTGTTTCCTGCTATGGCCTGTAATTCTTTGCTGATGTCTAAGCATCTGAATATGTTGGTGTATTTACTCTGATGGCTAATTACTCTCTCTTGTCCATTGTTCTTTTTCCCACAGCTCTTCTTTGATATTTGGTATAACTCATTCTCAGTCTTTAAAGTTGCCCAGTTTAAGTTTTCAAAATTGGGCCAGGGACTCACTAGTGGGATGCAGGTTTTCTCCCAGGGACTGGATACAGAGAGCGTAGAGAACAGTTTTTTTCCATGCATTTTCCAGACTGGTCAGCAGATGCCGCTAGTCAGTTCACCTTTCTATGGAGGTGTTTTAGTCTAGGCTTTCCTGTGTTCCTGTGTTGAATCTCTGGAGAGAAGATTCAAATCAGGCACTGCTGGAGGAATTCAATGAAGAAAAGCACCCCTACCTCCCCTGCCTTTTCCCTTGAAACAGCTGACAGGGAGGAAAATATCTGTTCCCCTCTCAGTTGGCTACAGTGAGACTGGGGTTTTACCCCAGCTTAATATCTTGGGGGTGAGAGAGGGGAGCCCTTTCTGGCTGTCATGGGGGCTCGATAACTCACGTTTGTCTTTTCGGATTCTTCGCCTCTCTGTCCCTCATCCACCTGGGAGTTGTGTAGCACTGTCCTGGTCTGCTGACCTCCAAAGTAGGTCCCTCAGACAGCTTTTGGCTCTTTCTCCATAGTTTTTGTGAGAGCAGTCAGCTCTGCCTGTTAGTCTGTTGCCATCTTCCCACAATCCTTTCGTTTGTTTTTTTTTTAACCCTATAACTCAGAACAGAGCCTAGCATTGACAAGGAAGAAGAAAATATTTGTTGGACTGAAGTCAAGAAATCAGGATCACAACTCAGTTTGAAACTCTCATTATCTTCCTCTTTCTTCCTGCCCATACCACACCTGTAATATCCTGCTTGTATATATTAATATTTAATTTTAGTACCTATTCAGTGTTTACTTACCTGCCTAAGTTTCTATAAATTTGTCTCCATTGGTGGTGTCCACCAAACACTAATGTCTATCAAACAACTTCTGAGAGTCCTATGATATCTTGGTTAACTTATTTAGACATGGCACATTGAGAGCAGTGCTCTCTCATTCATTCACTCATTCAATAAATAAATAAATATTTGTTGAGCATATACTATTAATAAGCACTATGAAAAAAACCTTAGTATAAAATGCCAAACAAGTCAGATATATTTCTGCCCTCTTGGAGCTTATAGTCTATTGAGGGAGACAAACAATAAACAAAGAAACAAACAAATATATATATATATATATATAACAAGTGATAATTTCTATTGAGGTAGTGAACAAAGGTCTTTGATAGAGTGATCAGGAGAGTGGCCAAATTAAGGAGAATGGTTAAGGAAGATCTCTCTGAACAGGTGACATTTAGGTTGAAACTTGAAGGATAAGTAGTGAACCATATAAAGAATTGAGGGACAGATCCTTAGGTGAAGGGACAGCATGTACCAAGCTCCAGAGGTGGTTAAAAGAAAAAAAAAAAAAGCTTAATGAAATAGTTATATAGAGAAGACAAGTATAGCTGGGGTCTAGAGGGTGTGGAGGAAGGTGATTGATTAGATTAGAGAAGTAACAGGGGACAAGATAAGGCAGGGCCTTGTATGCCTTATAGAGGCACTCTGCGTAAATCCTGATGGCAAGGAAGAGCCATTGGAGGGTTCTAAGCTAGAAAGTGAGGAAATCAGATTAATGTTTTGAAAATATAACCTAGAGGCTGTGTAGGGTATGAAGTGGGAAAGGATGCAGAGACAGAAGTTGGGGACTGCTCTAGTGGTCCAGGAGAAAGACGGTAGTGACCTGGACCAGCATGATTTCAGGGGAGATGAAGAGAAATGTCAGATTTGGGAGATATTTTGAAAGTCACATTAATTAGACTGTATGGGAGTGAGATAATGCTTAGTCTCTGGCTTGAGCTACTGGCTGACTGGAAGTGCCAAGTACTAAGATAAGGATGACAGGGGGAGGGGAAGACAGATTGGGTGGGTGGGAAATATGTTTTAATGAGACGATCAAAGTGGTGGTGGAGGCAGTGGTATGTGGATTCACCATAGTTGAGGGAAAGTTAAAAGACAAAACCTGGCAACTTTCAGTAATTTTTCTTTAGCTTGTTGGAGAAAGTCCAACTTATTTCATCTTTGCAAGTCATCTTGATGCCTGACCTAAGAAAATATAAATCTTCCTGTCCACTCCCCCTCCCCAAATTTTTCCAGGATTACATTTTCCCTAAATATACTATTAAGAATTACATGAGTAAAAAATTTAAAAATGACAATGAGAAGAATTAAAAGATCTTTAAAAAAAAAATTTTTTTTTTAACCGGGAGGTCCTGGGGATCGAACCTAGGTCCCTCCATATGGGAGACGGACACCCAATCATTTGAGCAACATCCGTCCCCCTAAAAGATCTTTCACAATTCAGGAAGCTATGTGAACATTCACTAAGTAAAGGTCAGAGAGAATAATGGTTTTGATTTGCATTTCTCTGATGGTTAATTATGTTGAGCATCTTTTCTGTGCTTTCAGGTCATTTGTATATCTACTTTGGGGACATGTCTGTTCAAGTCCTTTGCCCATTTTTAAATTGGGTTGTGTGTCTTTTTGTTCTTAAGTAAAAGGCTTTCTTTATATACTCTGAAAAAAATATATAGACACACATATATATTTATCAGATACATGCTTTCCAAATATTTTCTTCCATAGTGTAGTTTGTCATATTACTTTTACTTTTGAGGCACGAAAGTTTTTAATTTTGATGAGGTGCTGTTTATCTAATTTATCCTTTGTTGTTTGTTCTTTGGGTATAAATTCTAAGAAACCAAGTTATAACAGAAGATACTGAAGATGCTTCCATATGGTTTCTTCTAGGAGTTTGAGAATTTTAGATCTTATATTTAGGTCTTCGATCCATGTTGAGTTGATTTTTGTTTATGATATGAGGTAGGGGTTCTCCTTTTCTTTGCAAATGGAGATCCAGTTTTCCCAGTACCATTTGTTGAAGAGACTATTCTCTCCCAACACAGTCGTCTTTACCACCTTGTCAAAAGGCAGTTGGCCATAAACACGAGAGTTGATTTCTGAGCTCTCACTTATGTTCCATTGGTCTATGGCTCTGTCATTGTGTCAGTACAATGCTGTTTTGATTACTGTGGTGTTTTTTTTTTTAAATTAATTAATTAATTTTTTTTTATTATGGGTAAAAATCAAAATTCTCACAATACATACAAACATTTGCAAAATGATATATAAATATATATGCATATATGTGTATTTGCTTACAAAAATGTTATTTATATATATATATACATATATTTTAAGAGGTGCTTAGATTACCCAAAATATTACACAGAACCCACTGGGATTCCCATGTTCCCCACCTCCCACACCTCCCACCACATCCCACACAAACATCTCCCATAGTGTGGCCCACCACCCTCAATGAACTTACACATCCTGGAGACTTGCCACCAACCATAGACCACAGTTCACACTGTAGACCACACTCTCTCCCACTCAGTTCTGAGTGGTGTGTGCTGATTTAAAATGGCCTACATCCGTTGCCACAACAGTACTCAGGAACAACCTCCAACTCCCAAAGAAGCCCCTGTATTTCAACTGCTCATCCCCTCCCTACCCCAAAAGTGTCAAATGGCCACTGGCTCCACCTCATTGTTATAATTTCTTGCATTGCTAGAATCACCATATGTGAACAAGAGAATACCATTAAGTCCACTCTGGTCCATAGTTCTTCCCCCAATCCTGAGGGGACTGGGATGGTGATGTCCACTCCAACTCCAAGTGAGAGAGGGCTTATATCCCATGGATATGGTGGGTGGGATGATCCTGCCTGCAGATGCAGGCCCTCTCCATTCCCTGGGATGGCCATTGCCCATCGTTGTCTCCTCACCAGGTGACTTGGATGAGTCCATTGAGCTGTAGGGTAGGAGTTGCAGCTCCACCTAGATTTCATGCACACCTGGCACATAGGTAGGCGGGAGGCTCCAGTCTCTGGAAGTATACCTAAAAACTCCAGCATCACATATAGGTTTGAATAGAAGGGACT